>KB297987.1:22992-47625 GCA_000328365.1 Capitella teleta | reverse complement strand
TTGAGAGAAGAGTGGTTGAGGAGATGGAGAGAGGAGAGGGGAGAGGAGGATTTGGTGGAGGGAGTACTGGGGTTCGCAGTAACATCCGCGGACCTGGAACGACTGGTGTTGAGGAGTGTAGGAAAGATTTGGAAGGAGCGAAAGAGGAGAGAGAGAGAAAGATAGAGGGCAAGGCCCTGGTCTGACGTTTGTGAGAGAGTGAAAGTGTTTGTTTTATTACTATAATTTGTTATTTTTGGTTTGTTTTTGAGTTATCTAGTCAGTAGCAAGCTAGTGCTGATGCTTATGTTACTTTACAACTTGCTTCTACATCGGTCATTTTACGTGGAGGGCTACCAGGCGGCGTCCTCTCGCACTATGAATGAGTAGAGCAACGAGTATCTTCTGGTCATTTATTTATTCATTTTATGTGTTTTTCTTTTTCTTTTTATCTTTATTCTTTATTTATCTATTCATTTATTTATTTATTTCTTCATTTATCATTTTGTTCTGTTGTGGGGAAGGGGGGAGGGAAGTAGGGCTTATTATTTGGCTGGTTATTCCAGTTTAGTTTTATTTCAGTTATTACTGTATTATTTATGAGGTTATATCTTTTAGAAATAGAAGATATAAATAAAGAGAAACTCGAACGTCAGATTGTAACAGTGCCGAAACAAAGGCACTTTAATCTAATCAACCTGAACCTGAACCTGTGTCGTTTGTGGAGGCAAACGCTGGGTGTCTATGATCTCTGCTTTACCATAATTGGACATAGATCCGAAATAGATCCAAATTTCTTCAAGATCGTGCTCTTTAAAAGTGAATACGACATCAATGATCAATACTGATGGCTGAACTTGAGTTGAAGTCTACTGAGACTACTCAGATTGTTTGACTGAAACTACTGACTACATAACTAGATAATGTAGTCAGTAGATTATAGATAGCTGCCTTCTGGGGATGATCTAATTACCAATATAGAGTCTTGGAACGAGAGACCTTAAGTCTAGAGAGACTGAACAAGACTCTTAGTCTTACTCCTGAGTCCTAGACTAAGATAAGACTGTTACACTGAACGACTGGCGCTTCAACTTCAAGACTTCTAAAAATCACGAATCTCATACTCATGGTTATCAGTCATTCCCAGATACCGGAGAATTCAGTGAAGAACATTAAATTTTGGCAGTGAATCAATTTTTTGCGGTTTTTGCTATCCCGCTATACAGTAAAACCTGTGTTAGCTACCACCTGCCCTAAGCGACCACCCTAAAATCTGCCCGACGGGCGTAGCACACAGCCATTCCGTACACAAACGCAGCTCAGTGAAGCTGAGCGATGTCAATTACAAGGATAGCTAAATGATAACACCCCCAGGATGTCAACAATGCCAACAATGCACTGATTCTGCCTTTGTTTTAAATATAGAAAATTCTATGCCCTTTCATCCCTTCAGTCATCATGCAAAAGTGAGGTAATCACGCGTTATTGACTATCTCCTTTAGTGCTTATTTTTCAACATATGTTTGAAATTGATCAGACATGTATAGCTAATATAGACTAGTACATTTACTTGGCGATCTAGTGAAGTGAATTATTTCAAACTTTCTATAGAACAATTTCAATGAACTGACTTGCGCCTCATGAAGTTACTAAGTTTGTACATTTCCAAATTATCTGTGTTGAAAGTGTACAATGTAGCACAAAGTGCACATTATTGTCCTTGCATCTTGGGCTTATAATCTGCGACTCTTGCAGTTGGGGAAAAATACTTTAAATAAGGATAAGGAATTCAGGCGTTGTGGTGTTACGCTGCAGGTGTATGCTCCCGTGTTTGGGCATAACTATTCATGTCCGTATCCATGTCCTTCGGATATTAGTAACACAGATATTCATATATCTGTGTTTAAGCACTATTCACCCAGCTCTATTCATATACACCACCATGAAAATCGTATGAAATAATTATATAGTTTACAATAAACGGCAATCGTTGAGAATTGAGATGCGACTCTTTGCACTTGATCATCCATCATTTTCCCCCCTAGCATCCCGTCCTCTTCATATAATGTCCATTTCAGTACAGCTGTGATTTGTTTTGGGTTAGCTCAACCTTGGAACAATAGTGACGTCCTCTGTTGTCATTGAATGTTGAATATTATCCGCGTTTCTTTTGACAACAAGTCACGATAAGAGCATAATTTCTCAAATGTTTGAGTGACGCTAAATTTAATGATGTCTGGCTGGATAAGAATAAATTAATTGCCACCAACTGCGATATTGCATCATTCATTTGGTTATTTGCTCTACGTATATGTGCATGCACTGCACTAACATCCATCACTATTGGCCAAGTGCGGCTCCGAGAATAAAAAAATCAACAAAAATCACGTCATTAGCGCTTTGTACATGACACCAAAAATGTAAAATACTTAGAAGAAATTGTTGATCATGAATCGCCTTCCTATAGAGTTTTTATTTCTGAAGGCTTCATTTCTGAGTATATACAAAATACAATACTAATAATTATATTCTGCCATTCATTCAAAGCTTTTAGGTCTCCACAAAGAAGGTTTCATAAACTTTCTTTGATGTTGATTTCTGATAGTGGCGCATAGCACAGATAATTTTTTCTCTCAAGTATACTAGTTGACAAATATTAGGCATGCTGATGTAGATGCTGTACATATAATTAGGTACGATCATTTGGTGATTGTATCTATGTATCTGTGTTATTATTCTTCATACTATTTTTTACTCAGAATGTATTTGATATAAATGAAATACTGTCAAATACAACTGTCAAATAATCTAAGGAGGAAAGCTGAATTGTGGATTCTTGACTATAATGTCCTCTAAACAAATCTGTAGCTATAAAGGGTTATAACACAATTTCTCTTGTAAAGCATAGATGCCATGACATAATTAACTTACATTTTTATTTATCATCAATTTAATTCCTCATAAGTTTTAAAATAATCGTTATTAAATAGTTTTGGAAGGGAGCATTTTGTTGGCTTGCTTTTGGCGCTGAGTGTATTGTTTAACAGCACTAATTTTATTGATTTCTGGACTTGAGAGAGAGAAATTATGCTTGCTCTGAGCCGGCTGGAGCCGTGATTTTTACTCAGCCGCCGCCGGGAAGAAAGGTCAGCTTAGCCGGCTAGCCGCCAATTTGATGTTTCAGCCAGCCGTATTTTCACGGCTTGGTGGCTTGGGGTCTAATTCACATTGTATAGAATATATATATATATATATAGAGTAATATTCAATCGGCGATACTGTTGTCTAATACTTATTAGCTAGTCCAAGTGTCATACTGATTCAGTGAATGAATGATTGACTTAAAGAGGACCTCTGTTCATTTCGGAACCTTTTTAGATCGGTTCTGTGGGCTTTATTGAGTGACGAGAGACTGTTCTTTGAAAAATTTGGTCAACTGTGAATGATATTCAAGACAAATTAAAATATGTATTTCCTGCTCAGGCAGAATAGTTGAAATGAGATGAGTGCGAGATTTCTTTCATGAGAACTGCTGAAAGATCTGCTCACTTGACGGCTCCCATTGTTAACAACAGGAGAATTACTTGTATGCTGTCACGAGAAGAAAACGAGATTTTAAACCTCTCAAATTCGATATATCTAGGAATTAGCCCACAGCAAGCATATTGTCTAAAAATATGTCGGTCAAAAGGCGTATTTGTCTTTTGGGATGTATCCTGTATGATCCGTTACTAGTTCAAAACAACCAGAGGTCCTCTTTAAGAATAAAAAGTTAAGTTCAAGATCGGGTCTGAGAGAAATCGTCAGGTTTGGAGTTCTACTCATGGCGTTGGGAAACACTATGGCCATATTTTTTATCAAGGTTTGGAGTATGTGAATCATGAGCCATTTTTGCGCCTGTTCAGGGCATTGGGGATACATGAAGTAATTAAGAGGGCATCTCTTTATTATTCCTATAGATCAAATTCAGGGGTATTATTAGGCTCTGTCTTCAACTTGGACAAAGACCGACCCTTCAAAGCTTCAGCTTTGGATAATAAATATCATAATTTTCTTAGCATCACATGTTTGCTGACCACCTGCTATCTCATTCCAGTTGCACACCAGTGGAGGTTATGGCTCAGAGTTCGACTATGACAGCGAAGCTGACAGAAAGAGGTCAATGCCCTGAGACATGTGGAATGAGTGAATGAAATGTTTTGCTATGTTTCCAGGCACAAACGTCATGACCTGGCTGCATCTGCTCAGCCTCTCAGGACAAAAATGCCGTCCAAAGGAGAGGTCACGGCAGAGTTCACTAAGTAGGATAATCATGACCTCCTTAGAAGTATTAAGTATACTACGAGGCACATAAATTATTTCTCAAAAGCCTCTCGCTCTTAATGAGAAATTTATACGAGAAGCTACTGTAGAACACTAAATTTTCGCTGCAAGATCAATTTTCGCGGTTTTCGCGGTCAGGCTCGACCGCGAAAATTGGATTCCGCGTAAAAAAGTGGGTGATCCGGGCGATCTCCGCGTTGGCGGCAGCACAGCAGGCAGCCTCAGCCGGATTGACTTCTGCATTGGGGTCAGGCATCTCTCAGTGATTTTGGGGAGGACTTTTGTCGATTTTCTTGAAGTAGCGAAGCATCTTGTCAGGTTGTTAGAGCATCCAAAGAAGTGAATGATGTTGATCAAATCCTTCTCTTTTATGCAATAACGAATCGCCGAGATCGCCTCGGAGATGAAAATCTATTGGACGCGGAGGTGACTTCGACTTCAATGTTTGGTAAACATCGAACTCTAAGTGCATGTTTGGCAACAATCAATTCTCTGAAACTTAAAAAACGATCAAAGGATCAAAGATACCATCATTCGTAATTGTCTACAAATAGTCCAATAGATTTTCATCTCCGCTATTCAATTACCAACACCGTCAACCCATTCCCACGCCATCTTCTCTCATATTCATCAACTCATTCAATAGCCTCATTTTCAAAAAGAATCAAATCTCATTTCATCAATCAATATTCATATCAATGTTTAATAGAAAACTGCTATGTCTGCAATAACCAAAATTAATATCCTATCAATAGTTCTCTCTCCCTCTCATGCTCGTCTCATATCATTATCATCATGAATATCATTATCATTTCATCATCCCCCGGGGTGGCCAGCGCGAAAACGGACACTTGTTGTGCCTTAGCCTGGTCTCCCTGCATCATCATACTATCATCATCATCATTACTACCATTAGTCTGCACCGGAAGAAAAAAAAAAAAAAAAAAAAATATTTTTTAATTTATTATTTTGTTTTTCTCCCCGCTTAATTCACATTGATGTATGTTGTTGTTAAATAAATGATTTCTCTCTCTCTCTCTCTCTCTACAAAGGGCTGCTGCCTCTTTGTTTACGTAATTATTTTAAAGTATTGCTGACAAACTTTAACCCACCTTATCGTCAATGCAGGCGTCGGTGATTAGGTGTGAAATCGATGCTGCATGCTATTCGCTCTGCCCCATGACGCGGAACCGAGAACGGAGAAAGCCCAGCTTTAAAGGGAGCGATGTTCTGTTGCTTTGTTATGGAAGAGAGCTACAATTTCCAGATTATTTTTTTTTCATCACATCCTTGACCGCGAAAAAATGATTCCGCGAAATGACGCAAACATGGAAAACCGCGAAATTTGAATTCCGTGTAAAAATAGTGTTCTACAGTATTCAGATGACATCAAATTTAATTTATCTAAAAGGGAGCCATTCTTGATCGTGTCAATTTCATTATGTGTAAATTTTATGATTATGGTTTCTAGTTTAACCTTTTTTTAATATACTTGAATTTAAATAATTACATTCTTTCTCCTCAAGACAGGAAGGTCGGATAACACGCTATCACATCTTGAGCATGAATGCTGTATCCTTTCCCTGATCTGACTGACTGATTATTGACATAATTAAGTTCCCTTGACTGAACCGCAAGTATGAAAGACACAAGAAAATGGTCAATGATTACCTAATGTACTACGGTGGACGTAAAACGGAATTCCAGCGGGACAGGTGAGCATTCATGTTGTGTCACTTTGTATCGTTAAACTTTTTGAAGTTCACTGGACAAGCGTGATATTGATGTGGTCAGAGAGCACCATCAGTTTCTGTGGGATGAGGAGGAAGAAGATGAAGCCAATGAGTCATGGTGAGCAGCAGATTCATTGAAGCAAATTCATTTTATGAGGACTCGCAGGGAGAAGCGACTAGCGAAGAAATACCACGATAAGCTGTTCAAGGAGTACTGTATTGCTGATTTAAGCCGATATAAGGAAAACAAGGTAAATTATTATATTTTCACTTATTTTCTGAGCTGAATTGTTTGTTCCCCAGATTGCAATGCGTTGGCGGATTGAGAAGGAGTTGGTTGCTGGCAAAGGTGAACTTATTCTGTGGTATGCATGGTTTGTGTTATTTGTATCTAAACTTCTTCCAGGGCAATTTACTTGTGGCAACAAGAAATGTGAAGAAACAGAATCTTTGAAAACCTGGGAAGTGAATTTTGGATATTTAGAACATGGAGTGAAAAAAAATGCCCTCGTTAAACTCAGTCAGTGCATATCCCAAAAGGGTCAGTAATATATTAATGGGATTTTTTTTTTCTAGGATTATGCCCTGAATGTTCCATCAAACTCAATTATAAAAACAAGTAAGTCAATCCACTAATTAGTGCAATCTTAAATTCATAAATTTCTTTAATTTTGTTTAATTGCCTTGTTAATTCGACAGATATAATTATTTGCTACTGTACCTTCCTACCAGTAAACAAATCTGCAGACAACTCTTCAGATATTTCAAATACTTGGTGAACAGCTCAAATGTGGCAGTGTTTAAAAGATTGAGTTTGTGTATTCAATCTTTTGCCAAAATCACGCCTTGAGCTGAGATCTGACTGAATTCCCTTTTGGAATTATCCCTGCGTCCCCTCTAACACTGATTTCTTGTTTCCGTTGTTTCATTTACAGGCGGAAAGAAGTCACCAAAAAGAAAAGAAAAACGGAAGATAAAGATGAGAAGGAAAAGAAGAAAAAGAAAAAGAAAGGAGAAGAACTGGGTCAGTGTACAAAACAAGTCGGGAATTTATTTTTATTTTTCGATGTATTTTATTTCATTTTTAAGCGCATACGTGTATGAATAATAGCACGTATCATTTTTTTCTCATTCAATATTTATGATTCACCATTCAGTCTACAATTGACTTGTGCAATATTGAATTTTATCACAGATAATGATAAGGCAGAGGCATCAACATCAGCTGATGATAAGGATGGCAAGAATTTGTGGGCTGGACCGGCTCCTGTGACGGAGGACAAATCCAGGTACAGCTGCTTTTTTTCATTTTTATTTATGGGGTACATTATTTTCTGGAGATCATTTTTAATCATTGTCTTGCACGTTTTGTACATGAATTTATCTCTTGAATTTATTTTTCTGCTTCTTGTTTTCAGAGACGAAGAATTTGAAGATTACTTCACGGATATGTTTTTATGAAGAACAATGTTTCGAATAAATTATATTTTTGTACAGTCGGCCCTCATTAATTCGAGTTTAATAATCCGACTCGATGCTTGGGGACGGATCTGCCACAATGCTAATTGGACTTATTAATCCGATCCCCTAATTTCCTACTCCGACTTCAATTTTTGGCGACCGAATTGAACTTTCCCTTAATAATCCGCCATGTCAGCATCTTCCTTTGATGTTCAATCTACAGAAATTGTGATTGGTCAAAGGTTAATTCCAGAATAAAAGATTGCTGTGTTATATTTAAAGCATTCAAGTTGAAGACAATGACTGATGAGATGCTAACTGTCACCAAAAAAAAAAAACAAACAAAAAAAACAAAAAAAACACACATTTCTTCTTTCATTTTTTCTTTGTCGGCGTGTTTAAGGGGCTTCTTTAATAACCGGTCAACTAAAGAAGCAAGTCCAACTGTCATCTCCCAAATGCACAACAACATAAGAATTAAAAAATGTCGACACAAAGGTTTTAATTGTACAATGTACAGGATTGAATGCGTTGTAACTACAAACAACCGTTATGATAAAGGAAAAGTGCGTTATCAACAATGTTGTAGACTCAAGATTCAGTATTAGCAGGATATAAACAACGATCAAGAATCAGAAAAATGACTATTGAAATAGTTATTAAATGGAGTGGTTCTGAATACAGAATAGTCAATTTAAGTCTTGAGAATAATGTCTTAGATTTGAAGCTTGAAATAAAGAAACAAACTGGCGTTTTGCCTGAGAGACAGAAACTTCTAGGATTGAAATTCAAAGGTGCTACTGACTCAGGACTGCATAATCATAATGCTTGAGCATTCCCTCCGACGCCGAAGTGGCGTCACTCGTCTCCTTAAAATTAGACTCATACTGAGTCATAGAAGCGCGCTTGGTCTCAGTGATTCATTCTCTGCCTCTCTAATAGCCATATTCTCGTTTGAAAAGGGTAGATAAACGAGATTGGTGGGTTATTGAGCAGGTTAATTTTTTTCAAAAATTTTGCTCTGAACCATCATATTCATTTCATACCATCATCCATGTTCAATGATGTTGAATGTTCTATAAATAATTCCGTATTCTCGATTTAAAGGAGCCACGACGAAGCGCGACGCTTGTTCATTTCAATTTCACTGAAGTGTTGAAGCTATTGTGGCAAACTCACAAAAGTGATTGTGTGACGATGTGTCGATTTTGTCTATTTGCTATATACTAGTATACAACAGTTTGAGATATAAAGTGTTGAGTCTATTTTCAACACCTGCGTTAAGAGTACGATGCGATCAAAAGGACTTGTATATAGCAGAACTGTTCTTATACAGTAGAACCTGCGGTATACAGACAGCTGAAAATCCAAGAGAAATTGTCCGCATACCAGAGTTGTCCGCATTAACTCCTGACACCAGATTATCCCTATGGTAACCTCCAGGGGTCAATTCAGCTATGCAGAGCTCTGTCTTATGTAACACTAATAGCAAGAGTCAACAGAGGAGGTTTGCAAAGCAGTTGATGCTTGAAGAGACAAAATAGACTGCGCGATGTTACATTGAGTTAATTAATATTCATTAGTCGAGCTTAAACACAACTCATCTCTTTGAAGCATGTGTCACCTACGAGCGTGAGACAGCTTGCCCACTATCGGGTCGGGGTTGCTCCCCGGTCTCCGGGGAGCTTGCTTTGATGACTTAAGCCCCGCCCCCTGTGACCAAGTGATTAATCTGGAATGATTCATTGGCCAAGACAGCCAGTTGTCTTTGCTCACACGGAGAATGCCACGCCCATTTTAAACAATCAAAATCAACTTGAAGAAAACCCCAGGAATGTTGAGACATCCAGTTAAATATGAGATGAAAGGGATTACATAATCAAATGAAAGAACAAAGCTGAATGCATCGATACAGCGCCATGCAGACGCCGCAATTAAAGCGTTCAGGTAATCACTTGAACTTCCTGTGATTGACGATACCGTGTCCGTATACCACAGGTTCTACTGTATCAAACTTGAATAATGGCGACTCAAGCCAAAAGAAAACATGTTCAGCATCGAAAACAAGCTGAGATTTATTGAAGTCTTCTCTTGGCAAATTAATTCCATCAAAGACAAAGAGGACACATCAGCGCGATCATTATGACGTCTTGCGAAACCGACAACACGCTCTGTAAATCCTGTTGCCCTCTTACAGCGGCAGCTATGGTGTTTACAAAATTTCTCACGCAATCTTTATTCAGTCTGAAATTTAAGAGGAAACTTTGATCTGTAAACTCCTCAAACGGACTCTATTTGACGGAATATCCTAGGAACACTTGATCCATTCGAAGTCATCAAAGATATCCATCGTTTGTGTTCATGGGTCAAGCCTGGGTAATATGAAATGTAAACTTGTCATTTCATCGCCATGCTCTGACGCGTTACTCAATGCTTTTTTTAACCCACCCATCTCCTTTACCTACCCTTCTCAAACGAGAATTTGGCCATAAAGGTCTGGGTCTTATTTAACCAATGACTTAATTTCATAGCACACTCATCTCAGGAACTGGGGAATGCATCTGTAACTGCCTGTGCCATCATAGTATCAACCGTGGTTAATTTATGGTTGCACACAGGCTGTGGAGTAAACAATCCCATCAGATACCTTTGGGTTTTGGTTGAACTTGGGCCAGCTTTTCAGGGGTAGCAGAGCAGTACCTAGTGTATTATAGAGTACGCTTGGCCTTCTGCATGGGGAGCTAGTCTTGGGCTTGTAAATGTAAGTCATTTTCTCATAATTGGGCACCGTCCAGATGAAGAAGAGAGTTAGGCTCAATCATTTGAATGGTGCCATCATTTAAACTTTAGGTGTCATGATCATCAATCATCTCATGATCTCAAGACTCATATCAGTAACTTAATATCAGATATAAACTCAGCAGATCCTAATTATGTGTGTTCTATCCTGTCTTGAGCATGTCAATCATTTCTGCTATATAAGGCCATGTTACACCCATTAAAATTGCCATTCAAGTAATCATTTGCTTGTGATTCCTACTCCACAACAACAAGTAAATTATATAATGCAGGAAAATACATGTTTGCCTAACAATTCAGATCCTCAAGACCATCCATATGGTCATGTAGTTCTATTCTGTATCTAATAATAGACATGATTTAGTCCTTTTTAGATGAATCGTCCATTTTACAAGCCTGAAATCACTCCCATCTTTCTGTTACATTGTCCATAATGGACTTAATGACAATAATCTTTCATTGCAGGGAAACCACCAGATGACAATGTTCTGCTTTCGGAGCTCAGGATCAAACCAGGAGCCAAGATCATGATGATGGGCACTCGGGAGGAGGCTTTGGTGGGTTTTAAATTCTTCTCTGGAACGGATTTAGAAGAAGTCATTACAGGCAGATGTGCTCACTCCTCCAGAAGATTTGCCAGAAGTGGTTGATGATTTTGATATCGGAGAAGAAGAAATTCCAATTGAAAACAGGTGAGAACTGCATTGTGAGAAAGATGGTTCTTCTACATTTTTCAATGTTTTTCAGGGATATTTACCTTGAGAAGATTGAACGGAGAGTCCAGGATTGCAAGATTGACATAATCAACGAACCACGTGAAGGCAAGAAACTGTTGGTGCTTGATATCGACTACACACTGTTTGGTGAGTGCTCTCTGCTTGCTGAGTGCTCACACCTTTAATAGTTCAAGAAAGAGCAAAACAATGTGCTTGGCTGTTGTTGTTGAACCAGCGGGCATTTGGTCGCGGTGTGATCACACAGGTCTTGAGGGATGCAAGTGCTTTCATAGCACACTTGAGTTCACTGTTGTATGTTGTGTTGAGGTCTTTGAGCGACACTTCATCACTGCAAAGGTAGCTGTCATAAGTGACGGACTTGGCTTTTCTGTATGTGTTGAGTTTCTTGGGAAGAGCCGGTTTATCCACAGATAACATACACTGCAGATTTTTCAAATGGGGAAAATATGTCACACCACAATTGCCATTGACTTGAAAATTAAAATGAATTAAATTAAAAATTGATTATTTTGTCTTTCTTTAGCTCACTTGCATGTTCTTCTTAATGTGTATCACTAATATGATTTACAGTAGTTTTTTTAGCAGTTTGAATGAGCATTTCACAAAGCATATCTCCAAGGAATGATACAAATAATCTAGCTCAGGGGTGAGGGAGAGGCGAACAGTCATTATTAACAGAGGATTGGAATTTTTGTTGAAGTGCACAGCAGAGGTCTATTACTGGTTGGCTCACTCTGATGAGGCTATTTTCTTTACATTCTTTGAGGAGAACAAGGGAACAATTATCTGAAGGAACGGCTGAACGTGATGACTGCTGAAATCTTTGGGCCTTTTTCCATGAAGAAGGAAATGGCCTTTTGCCATGAAGAGTGGTTCAGAACTTGGCAGGCTAATGATACTTTCAATTTTTTCTTTCTTGAAAGGACAATCCATCCAGAAATATACCGGTAACCACTGTTTATAACCACGCTGTTTATGCCACACTTTTAAGCAACATTTGACAAGTAGGATGTCACGGTTGGAGATATCCTTGTTATTCATGCTGGATGATTTTCATTCCACACTGGAGCCAGTGGTTGCATGCACTCTCAGCTGAACCGATTGAAAATATAGTGATGAGCGGCTTGTTCTTCTCTGCCATCTGCAGCACAGAACCAGCAACACCCTCTGTTTGCACACTTTTCCTCCTCTGCAGACTTTGTTCTTCAGGTGGTAAGATCCACGACACTGACTTGATTGGTGGTTCAGGTGGGTCTCATCCATATTGAAAATGTCCTTGGGATCACATCCCTCGCAAAAAGCTCATCTTCCAATCATCCGCTGTGTTGTTCCTCCTCACAAAGCACCGAATAGCTCAGTGGGTTTAACCGGCTGAATGCAATCCTTTGTCGACCGTGGGGGTCGAGGTCCCGTGTTCGAGATCCGATCAGGCCACGGGCGTTATGATTGTGAATTATCATTGTAATTCTTTGTTGACTCTGCAGTGCTGCCCAACTGCGTAACAAGGCCGGGCGCCGTGTACTACTGTCTATGGTGGTATGCTGGATAAAGAACCCATGGGATTTATCGATAAGGGTAGGGGGAAACCTCGGTCCCGGGCCTTCTCTTCTGGCGCTCGTATCATCCGAATGGTTTGGGTGGAGCCGTAAAATCCCATCATCCATCATGGATTTACTTTTCATATGACGGACACACAGTCGGCTAGGGAAAGGCATTGTTGGTTGTTTTGTATAGGTGGTCGCTAACAATAAAGATAATTTTTACTGTAATTATAATTCATATCATAAAAAATATTTCTCTCATCTCTCCCCAGATCACAAGTCAGTGGCTGAAAATATACATGAGCTGATGAGACCGTACCTGCATGAATTCTTGACTTCTGCATATGAAGATTACGACATCGTCATCTGGTGTGAGTGAGCAGTCTCTTCATTTACTTGTACGATTAAAAAAATTTCATTCTCTCAGCGGCCACAAGCATGAAATGGATAAAAGCCAAGATGGACGAACTTGGTGTCAGCAATCATCCTCAGTACAAACTCTGCTGCATGGTCGACAGTTTAGCTATGATAACTGTTGACACTGGGTCGCGATATGGTGTGATAGAGGTGCATTGCTCATGCAGCTGAATGTTGGTTTCAATTGACGACTGTTTCATTTAGGTTAAACCTCTCGGCGTGCTTTGGGGAAAATATGAGCAGTGGAATAAAACAAATACCATCATGTTTGATGATCTGAGGAGGAATTTCCTGATGAATCCTCAGAATGGGCTCAAGGTACGAGAAGTCTTTTTTTCGTCGTCTGTCTGCTTATAATTATGTTGCAATCCACCCAAGATACGACCGTTCAGGAAAGCACATTTCAACCGGGAAAAAGACCGGGAACTGGTGAAATTGACGAAATATCTAAAAGACATTGCTCCTCTTGTTGACCTGTCTCCACTCAACCACAGGAAATGGGAAAGGTCAGTGCATATATTAACTCGTATTCCTTGTGTGTGTTATTTTGTGTTCTGTTCTCACAGTTACCGACCTAAACGAAATACGGATGATACCCAATCGGCCGCTTCAAGCAGGTTGGTTGTGATTTCACTTGAACGTTTCCTCTTAGTTGAGTTTTCTCCTCAGCAGCACTCCTCCAAAAAGAAGTCACGATGATGACAGAAGCTGATTGCAATCATTTGATGTGCGAATTGTCTGCTAGATGTTATGTTACACTGCTTTTATGTGATTCAATGAATTTTGTGTTGCTTTCGAGGGCTTTTGCTCTGCTTCTCAACTCACGTGTCAATTGTATTCCATGCGAATAAGAAGAGAATTTTAAATCTTTCTGAATGTACCAATTTTGCATTGAGTCAAACCTCCAGGGTTATTTTCTCTAAACTTGTTTCCACATGAACAAAAGCTGCATTTACAAAAGCATGATCTCCGGGTATGTGTTCTAATACGTTGCTAACATCTAATAATATCCGACTCATCAACATTTCACTGTAAAAAGTTATTTTAAATGGGGTCTAATCAAAAAGAGCTAATATTGATCCTGCACAATTATAACCAATATTAAGCATGGGCTGATCAACCATTAAAAATTTACTCTTATTGGCCTATTAAAAAACCAAGAACTGTATACGCTGTAGAAACAAAAACAATGATTTACATGTAACCAATAATAATTTTATTCAAGGAGAAAAAAATAAGAGTAAACAGTCATAAATATCAGGTGGAAATCCTACATCCCAATAGTGCAAAAAAAAACCTTTAGATAAAATGAACAAATACGCAGTCATAATAGTCAAAAGTACGACATGAGTCAAAGTCTCTCTCAAGGCATCACAATCACATTCAGAAGAAGATTTGCCGAGCGTCTGAGGGAGCTTGTTCCACAGGGCAGTACGGACATTTCACCCTGCAAAATGAAAACATTCAATTTGTTGAAAGAGTGGAAAGAGCGATCACTCACTTGTTTCCATTTGCAAGTTTCTGCAGTGCATCTCTGGATATAACGTGGCCGCAAATGAGGCGAACTGGAGGGTTTGAATCATTACTCTGCTGCTTCAGAATGGGACAGGCAAATATTGAATGGAACCGACAGTCAACTCCTATGTCGATCTCAACCTGCAATCATAATATAATTATGAGTAAACAGCATTTTGCAGACCCACAGGAAGTTCATCCTTGGCACTCCAGACTCCTGAGCACTGGCGTTGCAGCATGACCTGTTTAATGGTCAGGAGAGGGGGAAGGGCAGCACAGCCAGCTTTTACGCTGAAATGAACAATATTAATTTTCTAAGCGGAAATCAAAAGTGATTGACTTACATAACACTCAGAGCACTCTCCATTGAGAGGCCAAGGAGAGTGCATGCTTCTCTAGTGAACACATCACAGATGTCCACCCAGTGAATTGGATCAAGCAGATGACGATATGGGGATGAATCCAGACCTTGCCGGAGGTACAACAGAGTTCCCATGAGGACTTGCAGTTCTGTGGAAAATACACATCAGATCAAAGAGATGAAGTAATAAAATACCTTTCGTATGACTAGAAGCAAAAGGAGCAAAGTTCCTGGCAAAGTGCAAGGCTTCTTGCTGCTTAGCAACTCCTTGAGAAACTAAGTCAATGAAATTCAAACGTAGAAGCTTGAATTCCAAGCTGCTCCTGTGATGTGTGAGTTCGTTTCTATGTGCTTGGGCCCAACTGAGAAAGATAAAGAAATATAATGACAAACGAAAACCAAGATGAGAAGCTCACTGAAGGGCAGGGCTCAAATTATGTTGCTTCAGAGCTTCAAGGATGCGGTGTAACTCCAGGAAGGGCTCAATCTGCTGGTCGTGGATTTCTAACCCAGATTCCTGAAAATATAGATTTAATACCTTGCATAACTCACAACAACTTGAAATTACCTCAACCAGACTTTCAGCTATGTCCAGCATGCCCTGACGTAAGAAATGTTCACATATAACTTGGTTGATTTCGCTTGTTTGCTCTTCTTTTGCAAATGCTGTCTCATTACACACAGAGTTGAAATCAGAAACAAAATTCTGAAAGAAGAGTTCAATTGTCATGTGTAAGGACTGGAGTACAACATTCTCATACCCTATCAATGGCTTTTCCCACTTTAGATACATTTCCATGCAAATCCTTATGGTCTGCGCTCACATGACCCAGTGAATCCTGAATGCGCTTCACTGTCTGTGATAGCAGGATGGCTTGACCAGGGTTAATCGTGCCACTGGTTCCTCCTGCAAAGAAATGCAACAATAATAAACAGTGATGGTCATGATGCCATGCAATCAAGTCACAGAACCTCAATCTGTAAATAAATTACTATCATCACGATTAATGAATTAGGCCCGCATCAGCTGATCGACCTAAGTATGACTTGTGAGTCTCATGTTGAAATTCACTGTGAGTGAGTGTGAATATAGGGCGATGCACAGGAGTTCAACTCACCATCTTCAATTTCTCTTCTGATATTATTGACATGATTCAAAAGATCATCGATAGTGGTACTCGAATTTCGGCGAATGTCGTCAAATTTCGTCAGAACTTTGTCAATTTCTTTCTCAACTGCACCACACGCATCCATTTTTCAGCCTTTGTGAGTCAACAAAACCCGGCCTTGACCTTAGCCAGGCAGATAGAGGTACGAGCTCCTTCAGATTGGTGCTACAACTGACCTTAACTTGAAAACTTGGAGACGAAGCTGTTTATGTCGTCATGCCTCTGAAAACCTGGACAGAAGCTCATCTTGCTTCGCATCGAAGTAGCCGGAGTTCATTTGTAATCCGATCATCGCGTGTTTATCGTCAATAAACTCATAATGAAAAGTGATTTCACTCTAAGCAGCTAATTAAAGGGGACTGCCGGTATGGGGACATTTTCCCCTTAAATTTTTTAATTCACACAGCTAAAATATGCAAATTTTATCATCTAAGATATATACCCAGATAAAATTGTGGCTATGTACTGCTCGGATTATTCAAATACCGTGCATGTAGTACTTTGTATAGTGCAATTGAATACAACTCAGATCGGCTGAATGAGATCAAGTCAAATTGATGGCATTGATTGATTTGATTTATTGGCATGAATGTTTCATAGGTGCATGGCCATACACTATTGTGTCTGGACGAATGAATGATACAGTAATAATTATTGCAGTTAACAGCAATTAATTTGTTCTTATCCAGCCAGACATCATTCAATTTAGCACCACCCAATCATTTGAGAAATTATGCTCTTATCTTGACTTATTGCCAAAACAAAGGCGGATTGTATTCAACATTCAACGACGACAAAGAATCCCACAATTGTTCCAAGATTGAGCTAACCACGAAACAAAAAACACAACGATCATCAGGCCTCTGTGATTCTACATTTCTACAAGTACACCTTCCCAGCAAACATTTGAATGGTGGCCCACAGCTGGCCAATTTCAGAAGCTAAGAACGGCCCAGAAGAGGACAAAAGTAATGCCAAAGTTACTACCTTGCACTGTGGTCGTGCAGCAGTCCCCATTGCCGACAAACGACATTGTCCCGCGGAAACTGAAGAGATTATATAATCGTTATCTGTTCTGATCAAACACTGCGGTCGCCGTGATGCAGGACGTCCTTCTTCCAAAAGGCAGTTTATTGGCGTTCATTTAAAGCGGATTAATATCATAATCTGGTTAACTCCCATTCAGGTTGTTACGTAATGGGTCACAATTTCAATGTTTACATTTCAGCTCATCAATCTCGACCAGCCTTGTTTACTCAAGTTAAAGGCGTTGTAACTTTAAACTAGCACTACTACCTATATATAGCTCTCTCATCAGCATGAGAGAAATCCAACACATAAAGCAAAATTTATATATACACATGTTTTTATTAATAAAAATGACAAGTGAGAAGAAAATTAAAAAATCACTGAAGTCATCCTTCTGCAACACGCGCAGCCTTTTCAACGTGGCCTCCCTCCGTGACGAGCTGGGGCGCCTCTTAACCATGCCTTCATGGCTTTCTCGACATCCACTTGAGTCGTTGTAAAGGGAGTGGAACGGGAGACACTCTCTGGAAATATATGAACAGATAAACACTTATTTTGATGAGCTATGTGAGGAAGATTGTGAAATATCCATGTTCTCTGAGAAAGCTGATGGCAAACTGAATTATTCACTTAGTATGAGGCCATTGCCGAGACGAAAAAGACCTCTGAGCAAACAAAGACAGCCCTGAAGCACATTGCATCACTGTCATTATTATCCAGAGACCAAGAACGCAAGTCAGTTAATCAACGATTACAAAAATCTACAAAGCGTTTGTGATCTATTTTAAATCGGCAATATCAGAGAAAATGTGATAGGCACCCAAGACCAACGGGGTGGATACTGAGTATATTAATGAGAAGGTGGGGGCAGTGTTGGATCATCATTTCGTCTCTGCTCGTACTCTTGTTATCGTGGCTACGAAGAGAAATCTCTACTAGACCCATTCTTTGTCCATGCTTGATCCATGTTACTATATCTCAAAGGCTCTATAACTTGAAGTGATTTCGACAGTCCCTTAAAATTTGACATATCGAGATTATACTGTATGTCTGATTGCAGTGACTGTTGTTGATCTATAGTCTTAAGTCTATCTTCATCTCTGAATGAGGGCCCAGGGATTCAGAGATGGACGCTTAACTAAGACAGTAGAAGAACCATCTGATGATCTCCAAAATCCTGATCGTGCATGCATTCATCTTTACAGCTGCTGCTATCAAAGATGACAGGAAAAGGATGCCAAAGGAGATTTGGGCCTTCTTAGCCTTTCAAAATAGCTGAATTTGAAAGGCAGTAAATTATCCTTAAAGCTCACCACCTCACCACCCGAACAGGTGTCAAAAACCGTACCCATCTCTCCTCGGTTGAATTTCTTCAGAATGTTAACCGAGTGCTCACTCAGTTTTGTTCAAACTATGCTCAGGTCCGAGATGGTCTCACGTTAGTGAATATTCAGGCAAGTGTATGATTGGATATGGCATTTACAAAGTATACGATCAGATCCCATCATGTATTGAGTTATATTTCAACAGAAAAGTGTTTGCATTCTCGCTTATCATTGATAAGTATCATGATCTGAATTCTTAAAGCTTATAACTTTATTGTTCATTCCAGAGATTACCAATCTCCCTCAAGTGCAGTGTTTGCTGATCACAGTGTCATTAGAAAGAAGCATTTTTTATCTGCACAAGAATTTGACCAATTATGATGAAAACTGTGATAATGAGTCGAAGAGAAGAGCTATACTAATAATTCAATCAAAAGTATTGGCGTTCCAATAAAAATCTATTGATTGAATATTACATTGAATTTAAAGGGATGGGGAACTAAATTTTAAGTAATGTTCTATTGACTCATAGCACCAATTGATAGCATTCCGTACCAATAACACAATGCCTGGATGCAAGCGTAAGGAAATAATGCATTCCAAATATTGGGGTTAGCATTGGGCCTATGGGAGAATAGCTTCCATTGCAAAGTATAGGAGGCAAACATCAGCTGATGGCTTGCCGTGATTGGTCCCATTGCCCTCCTGAAGCTATCGATTTCAGCCAATCAGAGCAGACCAAAAACAGGAAGCACGTGCAGTACAAAAAACAACAACACGTGTGCTGCGAGGGAGCAAGATGACAGCAATTCACACAAAAACATTTACGTAATCGAACAATGTTAAGGGATATTTTCTGCCTAAGATTTGTTTAAATAAGGCATAAGATTATCTTCTTGCAGCCGAAGATCCCAATCAGTGTTCTAGTGCGTGAATAATTCACTGGGAGATCTGGTTCTCTGCTCTGTTGACACTTGACAGTTGACACTACTAGATCGAGTCCAGTGGCCCAGCCGTGAAATTTGCGCCGTCTGACACATCACACAGATTCCCAATTCGTAATCAATAATTACATGTACTTTTAATTTCTTCTTGTAAATATTTGTGTTGATTAATTATTATGCCTATTATAAGGCTTCTATAGTTAGTATGAGGTGACCTGATCTCTGAAGTCAGTTGTAAACTTGCAATATCCCATAGCAATAAACAATGTACATGTAAACAGCTTATATTAGAATGCACCTGTTGATGTAGGGTGAGGCATGAGTTGATGAGGCATTATTGGGTTTTACGGCTCCCCCATCCCGTTCCGCTGATACAGAAGCCCGGGACTGGGGTCTCGCCCCACATGAACTCTTATCAAAACATCCAAAAGGGGGTTCTTTAGCTTGCATTCTACCAATGAGGCGATTGTAAACAGCACCCTGCTTTAGTTGTCAAGCAGCACTGCAGAGTCACCGAACAATTATAATTATAACGAATTACAATTATATTACACAATCATAAGGCCCATCACCCAATCGGGTCTCGAACCCAAGACTTCGACCTCCACGGTCAGCATAGGGGTACACTCACGAAATCAAACTTGACTGACCTACTTGACGCCCTTTGATGATAATGATGATTATTATTATATACATAAAACCTAAAATAAAATAAAACAGATCCACATACTTTGAAGCCACCGGTTTGTCACTCCACAAAGCCCTCACCACAGAAGCTGTAAGGCGCAAGAGGTTCACGCCTTCATTTAGAAGAACAAAGCTAACAAGTTTAGAAGTTTTCACAAGTTTATTCATTCATTATGAGCAATCTTGTAACTCTTGTTCACTCCGGATGCCTTCCAAATTCAATGCAGTATTCAGGCTTCAAGTGGTCTCATCTTCCAAACCACCAACTTCATGTGGATCCATCATGTGAACTGCATATAGGCCGCCCATCTTAGAAATATGAAAATAAAAGACAACAGAATCAATGCATTGAAATAGTTCTTTGCTCACTGAAAAAAAAAATTCTTTTTTGGGGACGTTGGGGATGGGAGGGGGATGGTTAATTACATGGATTCACAATTCATCAATCTAAATTTATATGTTGTATGAATGGGGTTCTTTCACCATTGATATTGGTTAATTGACCCACATACTTGATATTGATGGTTATTGATGAGCAGGACATGAAGAGTAGCTTCTAAGAATTTAAATATCAAAAAATAATAATAATTACATGTATATATTATTGTCGAAACTAACTTCAAGGTATTCTCAGGCATAAGCTCATACACTAGCAAGCAACCGAAGCATGCCTTCCATTCAAATCGATTAACCATATATAAACATAATAGTATCGGTATACTCTAACTTGCAGATCATAAAAATATATTTCATTCAGTGTGTTTATGAGAGGTTTGTAGAATCAAATTTTTGACATACCGTAACTCATCTATTGATTATGTTTCAATTAAGTGCAAATGGAATTTAGTACATTGTACATTGTACTTCATACATGGTACCAGTCTACAAGAAGCTTACTTTAGCTGTAAAAACACAATTTCATCAAATAATCAAACATGGCAATTAAAAATCCGTTTTGTGCAATGACATTATTATGATTATTCACACGAAGATGGTAGATTCGTACACTGTAAAGTATCGACTAGTAAATTGTTTTGTCATTATTAGAGATTCAGGTAACTGCCTGTGTCAGTCTGCCCTTTGAGCCTGGTTTCGCTATTTTAATATGTTTTTGATTCTTTTTTTTTTTATTATAACAATTTTGTAGGCAGTACTATTCGCTGTTATTAAAATATTATAGAATAGTACATACTGTAAAACATGAAATTATTGCATGGCATGAAACTTTCGCGATATTAGCGGTCACATTTAACTGCGAACATTAGATGCACGTGAAATATTTCTGAGGGATTTTATACTATATGACAATACACTCGACCACAAATAATTGCAGCGAATAAAAGCCTGAACCATAAAACTGCAAAAAATTCCTGTTCTGCAGGATTCCCGGTAATTAAGAAACATTTATAGAAGCATGAAACATAGACATAGTATAGTAATACATATGTTATGCTGCACACACTACAATTTATTAGCACTGTTAGCACATGTTGTACACTTAAAATGAAATATGTATAGACTCAAGCAAAGTGGCAGTCGGGCAAACTGACTAGTACCCATGTGAATATGATACTTTGTTGAGCACTGCAGGTGTCTGGGCAAAGAGGAAAAATAATTGACCATAATTGAACAAGAAATGCTGACCTGCTGAATGGACTGTCAACATTTCAAGCGTCCAAAAATGGGTGTGGTTCAGGGGGACGAAATCATTATGCAGGCTCACAGCATGGCAATCAATTCAGGTTGCTCGGCGATTCATTAATCTGAAATCAGGAATTGAATTAGCATTTGTTAATAATTTTTACCTGTGCAATGCATATTGTCATTGTGATTGACTCAATTTGTGTGGCATATTAATTTTGAAGCAGTGTGGCATATGAATTTTGAAGCAATCATTAATTAAAATTGTAATCAAATTATTGTAATTTGTAGTTAAATTAGTAATTATAAACACAACTGCCTATCAACAGGGTCATCCCTATGAATGCACAACAGGGGCATATAAATTCATTCATTTATTTGTTTATTTAGAATATAATTAAGAAAATTATCAAGTACTGAAAGTAATAGTAGAATTTTATAGATGACTAAATCGTAAGCTCATGAGTGCCAGAAATATTCGTTTGCATAAAATTAATATACTCCCATTATGATTACATAATCAGATCAGAATAAGATGGTCATGGTTGCAGAGATCAGTTTACACTCGTGACATAGTCTAATCTCCTAGATCGATTTTCTAAAATTCTACTGCATGCTCACCGCTATTGCTGAAACAGTTCTATTAAAGTAAATTTACTCACTTGCATGGTTGTACTTTTCTGGTTCGCTGTTCAGACGTGAGTGTATCATTCGTTAGCATTTTTTTTTTCAGTTGAGTTCATCCTCAATGTCTTTGGTTGTATGATTCATGATCAAGCCCACTATAATTCAGGCATGTTAGTTGCAACATGATTCATATTTCAAACCATAATTGTTATCAAAACAAATTTTATCAATAAATAACTATCAGCATAACGGATAATGCCAAGTTCATGGCAGAATGATGAGACATATGCGCAAAAAATGAAGAGCTGGATCATGTAATTTTAGAAATTGATCAACGAGATCATGTCAATGTCATATCAGAATAGATGAAAACATGTACACAAAAGTGTACATAGATCCTGTACATATATCTAATACAGCCCAATTGAGGAACAAATAGATCCTTTCCTAGAAATGACAACATTCTATATGCAATCACATATTGGTAGCAATGAAGACTCCACCAGAAAACACACCCAGTTGACATGAGTTGATTAAAAGAGTTTTTGAAACTGTGTACGGAAGGTACTTAAACTACTTCTTCCAGTAGATAATTCGAGGTGTTGATAATACGAGGGGAAAAGAATGTTGGCGAAACTGGTAGTAGCTCTGGAAAGTGCTGGGTTTAGTGGGAGAAAAACCTGAATAATTAACATTGTAAATGCACACCCAGTTGACATGTGTTGATTCAGAGAGCTCTGTTTCAGTTGACATCGATCGACATCTTACTTTTGCTGTCCTTATAGAACCATGCACCATCTGAACATCAGATAAACTGTGACTGAGGGGAACTGTTGAAGAGAAAAGATACAGGTTTAACAAATATTGATCATATCATAAGTTAAATTAATTTGTGTAATTATTAAATGCATATACACATACATGTAGTGATCATGTACATATAACCATACTATATAGTAATGTGATAATCATACCAGTAGCACTCTTATGCATATGTGTGTGTTGAATTCCGCCTGCATTGATTTATACCACTTGGATGTAACCTCCCATGACCTTTGGAATAAAGCTGAAATTTATTTGTGATTTATAGATGACCAACATAAAGAGATGAGAGATAAAATGTTTGTCAGGCACTGTTGGGTAGTTATAAAGAATAAAATCTGTCCAATTGGTCTGCTGAAGGATAAAACTGCATTCAGATGCATATTCAACTGAAGACACAGCGATCATATAGCACCGTTTCAAGATTATATGGCTTTCCAAAGATAGATAAATATTATGTAATCTTTGACCTCCTAAGATAATAGTTAAAGGTCATCCATGTTGAAAATTGAACAGGAATTGCTATATATTCAGTAAACGAGAACAACAGTATCCCTCAATTTTTGTCATGACCTGTCAAACTGTATTGTCTGCTATTTTGACTTTGGATTTGAAGCTATCTGGAAATATGAAGCCGCCTTATCTTTTGCAGCCGTCTCGGACCTGTTTAGTACATACTAACATAGCTATAACTTATGATAGTCTGATTATAATGGTAGACTACTGCATGGACTAGTGCAGTCAGAGTGATAATATAGACGGCCATACCTATGAGATCACCTCAGCAGAGAATGTAGAACGCTGTTGTTTGTCAATCAACTAAAAATGATTTATCATAATTAGTTAGTAAAGTGTGTAACATTCAATAATTACATTGTCATTATGTGGAGTAATCAATGTACTGGGATCAGTTGGAGGTCTTTTTCAGGGGCGCCCCGATAATAAAAAAACGCCAAAAAAAGTATAAGAAATAACAATAAAAAATAAAAATCAGATTGCTCGCTTGAATTAATTTCTCTAAAGATTATTCCTTTTGCAAGCTTCATTAGAGCTGTCCAGTAGATGTATTATTATTATTATTATTATTATTATTATTATTATTATTATTATTATTATTATTATTATTATTATTATTATTATTATTATTATTATTATTATTATTATTATTATTATTATTATTATTATTATTATTATTATATTCTTGTTATTATAATATTACTATCACTATATAATTCAGCTGAGAGCAATTCAGGGTTATACTCACGAAGGGAGCAGCATGAATTTCTTAATATATGGTGATCTTAGTTATCTATATACAGTAAAACCCCGCTAACTCGAATTTGAAGGGACCAGCGAAAACACTTCGACGAAGAGGGTTTTCGACGAATCGGGGTTTTCGAATTTTGGTAACGTCATGATCTATAAGATGACGTTATGATAGCATATTGATCTCAAATTACATTGTGATAGCGTAATGACCTACCCTTGACCACTTTAAAGCTGCCAACACATGAAAAAAAAAA
>KB297953.1:328725-339937 GCA_000328365.1 Capitella teleta | reverse complement strand
TTGGCTTATGACCTCTTAGTATCGCTGATTGCCTCTTGGGAGATGGAAGCAATCCCGTGCACGCGCTGCCCGAAGGTCTACATGCATAGGCAAAGTTTATATAATCATAATTACATATGCTATAATGAAACATCGTGTGAAGTAGTTAGAAGCATCCACGTAATCTTAACATACGGTGTGCCCCAGTATTCAATCTGATCTAATATTCACGCGTCATTGTCATATACAGATAATCGCAATTCGTCGATAACCACATTAACCAGGATGTACACTTGTACGGTGTGCCCCAGTATTCAATCTGATCTAATATTCACGCGTCATTGTCATATACAGATAATAAGTTAATAATCAGTGGGATTCGCTCTTTAATTGTGTTTCACACAGAGCAAATCCCACAGATAATTAACTTATTATCTGTCAACGAGGGTTATTCAAAAAGTTCTTGGCCTAACATAGATCGCTCTATACTAGAGATGTCAAATTTGGAAGTTACATAGAGTAACTATTCATAAGTAGCTTAATTGCCTGACATAACTACTTTTTGATTGAGCGCACTTATCACTGTCAAAGCCTTATTTCGGGCGCCAAAAGTTTGATTTGTGGGCCTCTAGCTCATAACACTTTCTCACATCATCTGACCACTGATTTTACTTTACAACACTGCTTGTTTATTTGCATTGATTTGATGAAAATTCAATCGAATTCCAACAACCATGAATTTAAAATACAAAAACTGTGCTGGTGAGGTGCAGGGAGGAAGAACATACCCGCGCATATTGATCCTTTGATAAGAAAGCCAGTCAGCCATGTAAAATAATAATTTCGCAGCGTATACTATTTTTCATGTAATGTGGAAAATAGGTATACTTATGGCATCTGTTAGTGTCTTACAATTTTGCCTATCTGCTAATTTAGCTTATTATATATCACTATAAATGTATGTCTCTGAGAATTTGTTCGAGTGACAAAATACTGGCTGTGTCCATATATTTATGCATAGATGCACTCTATTTCAATGATTTGATAATATTCATATTTCTAACATAATACTACGAAATCACACTAAACCAATATTTATTACCACACAAGAATTGTGGGGCACGTTTTCACGAGACCGTTAGACCTACTTTGGATCCAATAATTTCAATAGAACTTGACACATACATGCAAATTAACATGAACATGTGTCTGACAATTAATTGTGTAATTCATTTATTGTTTTCCAGTTTTATTTATGTTGAATTACTTAAAGGAACATAAATTTAGGCCAGTACTAGTGCTCTCTTCTGGGCTTAATTTTACCGTTTTATAATACTTTCATCAAAATGTTACAATTAACACAGTTATTTTTGTAATTCTTTGATGCGTTTATGAGGACAATATCGGAAATATTTGTCTATGACTATAAGTCTAAAATTGTTTTTGAATTTGCGCGTAAATCAGGAGTCTGCCGCTTTTTGGATGCCGACCCCTGCTTCACTCAAATTAAGGTGATCTCGTGACTTTCTGGGAAATTTACTGTTTGCAATTTTCATCTGAAAAGCTAACCTATTTTCAAGTCAAATTTCAAATTTCGCGTTCTATGTTTAGGTAGGGACACCGGATAGCTCAGTGGGTTAAACCGCTGACTACAATCCAATGCCGACCGCGGGGGTCGAGGTCCCGGGTTCGAGACCCGATCAGGCCGCGGACGTTATGATTGTGAATTATAATTGTAATCCGTTATAATTGTAATTCTTCGGTGACTCTGCAGTGCTGCCCATCTGCGTAACAAGACCGGGCGCTGTGTACTACTGTCTATGGTGGTATGCAGGATAAAGATCCCTTGGGATTTATCGATAAGAGTAGGGGGAAACCCCGGTCCCGGGCCTTCTCTTCTGGCGCCCGTCTCATCCGGATAGCTCAGTGGGTTAAACCGCTGACTACAATCCAATGCCGACCGCGGGGGTCGAGGTCCCGGGTTCGAGACCCGATCAGGCCGCGGACGTTATGATTGTGAATTATAATTGTAATCCGTTATAATTGTAATTCTTCAGTGACTCTGCAGTGCTGCCCAACTGCGTAACAAGACCGGGCGCTGTGTACTACTGTCTATGGTGGTATGCAGGATAAAGATCCCTTGGGATTTATCGATAAGAGTAGGGGGAAACCCCGGTCCCGGGCCTTCTCTTCTGGCGCCCGTCTCATCCGATGGGATTGGGTGGAGCCGTAAAACCCATCACTCACTCACTCACTAAGTCACTCAACTCACTCACTCACTCACTCACTCACTCACTCACTCACTCTATGTTTAAGTCGAGAACTTTTCGAACAACCCTCTTAAGTAGTTATAAAGGCATCAGAAATATTGGTCATGGGCAATTGCAAAATGGCAACAATTAAAATTACCGGAACCTTTGGTGCCTCAATCAAGGTGATCTGGTCGAACAGATATAGCCTATAGTTCTGTATAGTTGATGGTTCTCTGTATTTACTTTATTCGACCAATTCTACACATCACATTGGCTTTGATCTGTGTCAATATTCAATATTTTGCCAGTTAACACAAGTAAACACAGTTTCTGCCTCTGAATCATTATTGACAAAATCTTCTGCTCACACTGTATTTCTAACAATAACTTGGGTCGAGCCACACTCAGAAGAAAAAGAAGAAGAGTTCAGCTAAAGTTTTGCGCATTGCGATTAGTGCCAAGGCCACCTAGGATCGATATAGGTGGCCTTGTTGGGGGGGGGGGACATATTATTCAGTACATCGACTCTCAATAAAACTGGGTCTAAAAATAGACTCTGAAAAACAACATTACTACCCGAGATCACTTCAGAGATAATTTATTTCCAATAATGTTATGCAAAGCACTCTTCATTGAAGTCCTTCCACAAAAAGATCTGTACGAACGGATCTTGAACGACATTAATAAACCCCACTAAGCAAAAGTTCATGTCAAAACAACGACACACAAAGCAACAGTTCGTAATCGACAAATCAGCTCAACGTGTGAATGATGCTCGAATTTTTTCTGCACGTCGCTTCTCAGAGGACTCATTTGCACCCAATGAAGCGTGGAGACGGCGCAAAACTTTGCTCTCCCTGTCTTCCAAACCCTTCTCCCTGTTCTTGTTTGGTGAGGTCGTCTTGCATTTGATGCCACTCATGCTGGATGACCTCCTGCGGGGAGATTCAGACCTCTTTACTTTTGCTGCCATTGACATGTATGAGCCACACGGCGCCGAGTTGGACAGTTGTTCACTGCCTTCCAAATCTTCAAGTCCGAAATCCTGTACGTCGAAGTTCATTGTGTGGTTATCTGAATGGCTAAGGTTCTTCAAGCTTTTCTTAGTAATAGGCTTTAGTCGGTTTAATGGAGGACAGTCCATCTTGGATTTGTCCAACTTTTGACGAGGCAGCGGCGAATGTCTCGGCGAGGATGACCATGCAGATTTGGGTTTTCTTGATGGAGAAGAGTCGGGTGTCCTTTTCTCTGAAGTTATGATTGTACCAAGCGAGCAAGCTCGCTCCCGGGTGGATTCTTCTTCTTGGATAGCAGAGAGTGGTCGACGAAGAACTTGAATGTCATCAGATGACTTGTGTACGGAAGGACACGGTCTAGGAGCAATGTTCTTCAACTTGCGCCCAAGAGGTTCAACTCGATGGGTTATAGTGAAAGATCCCTCCAAGTCTTCCGTGTCTGCTTTCAGGGTTTGTTTCTTCGTTGGCTCAAGCTCAATTTTACTGAAGTATTGAGCTTGCTTCCTCGAAATCTGCAAATAATTACAGTAAATAACTGTAATTCATATAAAATTGCACTGTTTACTCACAGGGCTAATAGGTCGAATGTATCCTTTGCGTTCAATCGGGGGTAGAATAGGAATCCCCTTGCTTCCTTCCTCTTCAAATCCCATGGTATCGAAAGGCAACATCGATAAACTTAGTCTCACAAAAATCTAAGCATCCTTGATGATACTCAATGGTGAATGAAGAGATCAGTCACTTGCAGAGACATAAATACTATTCTGTAGTAAACAACGAGTCTCTGTTGAATGCGTCAAACAAGGTCTGTTTACTCTTGGTCTTTAATCTTTTCACTAAGAAATGCGAGCCGAAATTTTCAGTATCGCTTGCGGAGAGCACTTGGCAGCGACCCAGAGCAGGATTTGGCGACTTCTTCGAAGAACGGGCACGCGAGATCGGGGATTACACCATTGTGTTACGCGTGTGTGATCTGAGCTCTTTTTTTTTCACCTCTGCATACTTTTGATCAGTGGGTGTGCTTCATCAAGGAGCTCTTTACGATACTCTTGAAGTTCAGGCACTCGGACTATGAACAGACGTAGGCTATTTTTATATGTCCAATGGTGCACTTCAATCTGGTTGACATAATAACGGAATTATTAACGGATTCAAGTTTTGGAACGATGCCATTGGTGGTTATTGTTTATGGGAAGTTTGTTTCACCCAAATTTTAAATCCCTTATAATGTATAGTCTCAATGGGTTACATTCTGTACACTTCTCATACGCATTTGAATAATTTACTAATAAATGTGCAATAAAAATAATCAATCAATCAATCAATCAATCAATCAATCAATCAATCAATCAATCAATCAATCAATCAATCAATCAATCAATCAATCAATCAATCAATCAATCAATCAATCAATCAATCAATCAATCAATCAATCAATCAATCAATCAATCAATCAATCAATCAATCAATCAATCAATCAATCAATCAATCAATCAATCAATCAATCAATCAATCAATCAATCAATCAATCAATCAATCAATCAATCAATCAATCAATCAATCAATCAATCAATCAATCAATCAATCAATCAATCAATCAATCAATCAATCAATCAATCAATCAATCAATCAATCAATCAATCAATCAATCAATCAATCAATCAATCAATCAATCAATCAATCAATCAATCAATCAATAAACAAGAACTCAGTCCGAGACGTGCAGAGCAGGAAATTTTTGAGGAGTAATTAGAGAGAGAAAGAAGAAAGAAACGAACCAAATGAGGAATGATTGTGAGATTATAATGCCCTCCAAAAGAAAGTCAAAACAGTTTACGTACATAGGCATCGACAGTGTTTTATGTGATATGAATGATTATTTAATCGCAAACTCAACTTGGTTTACAAGAGACTGATTTACTTAACTAAACAAAAAGGAAAGAACAAAAAGAACGAATTAATTTTAACAGAAAACTTGTAACAAGTCGCAACGCTCAACATATGTAAGAGGGGACTCCAACTCTCCATTTCTCAACTTTAAACAATTTTTGCATGTGCGCTTCACCTGTGCGGCCCGGTGACAAGCGGGTCTCTGTCTGGGTTGTGCTTGACAACAGGTGCTATACTCAACATCAATGGATAAATCAAGCTGGACCGGACAATTAACATAATATATGTAATTGACTAGGGAGGAGGGATCATTGACACACATGGGTAGACTGCCTAGCGCAGAATTCAGTTAGGGGCCCACCGTGTAGAGACATTGACCCACAGACATCCGCATTGAAATTACCTCCTACATTCACAATGTCAACATCACACTGAATATTGATCAGACACTCGATTTCGGTAAGTACATCAATAAAATCTTGCTCATTTTGCACATCAAACGTAGTATCACAGGGCATGTACACACTGAAAAGAAGAATTCGCAGACCAGACGAGAGAGTTAATATAGTATATACACTCGTGAAGTCTCTTGCTCTTAGTGTCTAGAGGGGCGACCAAGCAGTCACTTAATATATCATGTAAATTATTGATTTGACACTAAATATGTCATTATATAAATACTTGCCTATATATTACCTACGCATTGATGCAATTTAATTTCAAAACTAACCAGCACAATGCAAGATATATGCTAAATTAAGTTATGATCATATTTGGATATTCACAGATTGTCATACAAATAAGTTCGCAATGATTTATTGTTATAGGTTGAACAGAAAATAACGAAGAAGGAAACGAACCAAATGAAGAGTTATTTTTATATCATAATGCAATCAGAAAGAAATACAATCAGCTTATTCATTTAATACCTAATAACTTGAAATTAATGACCTTAATTTTATAAGTAATAAATGCTAAAATCGAAATGTGAAAACTTTATTTGATGATTGATCACAGGATGCAGGAGTGGAGTTTGATGTTCAATCCTCAGCTCAGCCAACCAGAGGAAGAGGCAGTGGAGCAAGTATTAACAGCAGTTGAGCCATCGTCCCCCGTCCATTCACCAAAGCTGTCATTTGCGCAAGTGGGCAGAGGAAAGACATGATGAAGCAGGTGAGCAGCAATTAGTATCCACTTGCATACATTGATCTCTCTAGCTCTCTTTCAGGTGCGTAATCACTCGTATGCTGATGGGAACAAAAGGAGCGTTAAAAGGAAAACATCAAACGACTTTCTAACATAAACCTCGCCATGATTGCATCTAGTCATCCTAGGCACCAGATAGTGCCGCTAACGCTCCGACCACCTATGACATAAATAGTTAAAAAAAGGGAGAGATGAAGATAGAAAGAAAAAAAAAATACATAAGAAAAAAGAATGTTAATTCTGCTCACAAGAAAGGACTATCACATTTTGACTTCAGTTGTTGCTGCATATATAACAATCTAGTCATCATTGATAGCCTCTGGACATTTAGTCATCCCTGATTGCTAGGCTTGGGACATCTCATAATAATTGATATATTTTTTACAGATCATAATGCCCAAGACAACTAAAAAAACTGTAAGAAATTGGGTATGACCTCTTTGAGTGGTTGAGAGAAACAGCGTCATTGGAGCTGCCTGCAGCTGATCCTCTTCACTGCCAAGCCATGTGGTATGAAGAATAATGAAACATGTATTAAGATTAAGTTCCTATCTCCTCCAGAAACATGCTCATCAACGTGAGAGATCGCATTAATATACGAGAGGCAAACAGTATCACCCACATATTTGCGTCACAAGAGTGATCGATTTAGTCTGTCTCTCATTTAATTAAATAAATATTTACACTCAACGTTTCCCTTGTTACCATTTGTTTAGTACATTAAATGTAATCCAGCCTTACATATTAATTTATTTATATATATACGTGTATATAATTTTATTTGAATATTGGATATTTTGTAATGGAATAAACACAAATGAAATAAAATAGTATATTCGTAAAATTTTGCCACACAGATATGAACCAAAGAAAATTTAGCGTAGTATATGTATAGCATTTTTTCCGCATACCTTTTTTCCACAATGTTAATTAAAATTAATAGACTTGCACTGATTGCTCAGAAGAAAATCACAAGATAAAAGTGGACTAAAGTTTAATAGTGCTTGCAAACATACATAAGCCAAGAAACAAAAGTTTAATCAGCACACAGTTTGTTCAAGGAAATGAAATTAATCTCCATATTACTCTGGTGAACCGTTGAATTCGCAAATGCCTCTGGAGCGGTTGCACTTCTTGACTCTTGTTGATGAGGTTTTTATTAGAAAGTCGGTGGCGTTTTCCTCTTTTCGTTCCTTTTTCTGTTCCCATCAGCATGCGAGTGATCGCCCACCTGAAAGAGAGGGAGAGAGATCAATGAATGCGAGTGGATATTAATTGCTGCCCACCTGCTTCATCATGTCACAAAAAAAAGGCGCAATGAATGATTGTTATAGATCGACCAGACACTAAGAGCAATATTTAGTGTTAATTTAACTGTAATCTATTGAATATGATGCTTTATGATGGCGAAAACTGGTCAGAATCATCATAACGACCTTGACCTTAAAATGGCATGATTGAAATTATTATTAAGTAGCACAAAAATGTTATCAAATATTAATGGAAATTACAGCGTTATATCGTCTTTGACGAAGAGGTTACATTAGTTTGAAGAGTTACATTTTCACATTTTTGAATATTACGCAATGATTATGCAATTGAGCATGTGAAGTATGAGCTAATCTTCATTGATAATGCTAAAGTGAATAATTTAACGAAAAAAATGAGAACGTTATGATCAATATTGAATGAGATAGAGGTGATTCTGAACTGTTTTGGCCAATGTGACTTTGACTTTTGACCTTTGATCTACAAATTTCTTTTGGACAAGGATAATTAGAGGAAGAAAAACGAAGGAAACAAACCAATTGAGGAATTAATTTGAGATTATAATGCACTCAGAAAGAAAATCATAACGTTCTACGTATTATAAGCATAGACCCTCTTTAATGTAATATATCATGTACAAGATTCATCTGACACCAAATATGTCATTATGAAAATTCTGGCCTAAATCATATCTACACATTGATGTAATTTGATTTCAAAACTAACCATCATAAAACAAGAGGCAACATTAGGTTAATTATCACATTTATTTCGACATTCACAGATTTTCGCTAAGAAAAGAGTGAGCAAAGAATTATTGTTATAGATCGACCAGTGAGTGAGTGAGTGAGTGAGTGAGTGAGTGAGTGAGTGAGTGATGGGGTTTTACGGCTCCACCCAACCCATTCGGGTGATACGGGCGCCAGAACAGAAGGCCCAGGACCGGGGTTTCCCCCTACACTTATCGGTAAATCCCAAGGGTTCTTTATCCTGCATACCACCATACCACCATAGACAGTAGTACACAGCGCCCTGCCTTGTTACGCAGTTGGGCAGCACTGCAAAGTCACCGAAGAATTACAATTATAACAATCACAATTCACAATCATAACGCCCGTGGCCTGTTCGGGTCTCGAACCCTGGACCTCGACCCCCACGGTCGGCATAGGATTGTTGTGAGTCGGTTAAACCGATTGAGCTATTCGTATAGATCGACCAGACACCAAGGACAATGCTTTGTGTTGAATTAACCGTATTGTTTGGATATCATGCCTTATATGGCAAAAAAGGTTTAAAAACGTCATAACGAACTTGACCTTCGAATGACATAATTGAAAATCATAATTAGATAGAATAATAATATTATGAACTATCACTGAAAATTACAGCGTGTTTGACAAAGAAGTTACATTACATGTAGTTTGAAAAATCACATTTTCACAATTTCGACTATTACGCAATAATGATACAACTGAGCATACAAAGTACGAAGCTCATTTTCACTGAAAATGACACAATGGGAAAGTTTAACGAAACATTAAGAACATTATGACCATTATTAAATGAAATAGAGGCAATCAAACATGCCACCTGGAATTAAGGTGATATTAATGCACTCAGAAAAAAAAATCATAACATTTCACGCATTGAAAGTATTAACCATCTTTATAGTAATTTGTCATGTGATATATTGATCTGACACCAAAGATGTCAATTATAAAAATCTTGCTCTATATTATATCTACACATTGATGCTATATAATTATATTTATTGAGGCTATAATTATTAGGTTATGACCATATTTGGACATTCACAGATTGTCACGGAAGAAAGGGCGCAATGAATTATTGTTATAGATAATAGATCGACCAGACACTAACAGCAATGCTTTGTGTTAATAACCGTAATATATGGTTATCATGCCTTGTATGGCAAAAAAGGTGAAAAAACGTCATAACGACCTTGACTTTTGAGTGACATAATTGATAATTAAATTTAGATACACCGATAATATCATCAACTATCACTGAAAATTACAGCGTGATATTGTGCTTGAAAAATAAATAAATAAATAAAAACAAGAATCAATCAGAGATGTGACCAAGGAAAATTTTTAATAATTAAGCTAATGATGAACATTGATCAAGGACACATTAACGTATTTGCAGTAATAATAGTTCATGATGCCAAACTATAGTATATGCTTTAATTAATGATTTACAGCAGAATTGCGCAACCAATGAGTTATATAGATATGCATTTCTCCCTTAAATGACTTTACATTATCATTTAACGTATGATGAAAACCAATGCAATCCAACAATTATAAGGATTGTCAATACTACAGCATATAGGCTGTGCAGAACCATTCATTTCGCCAAATGGTATAACTCAGTCTTCATCTTGACAGAAGTTGACATATTTATGGCACTATCAGAGGGCAGCTGGGCTTAGCCTAATAGACTTGATATGCGCAGTGGACTTATATTGAAATAAGCTAAGCCAATTATCATTGCAGTATACCACCAGACAGTCAATTAAAGAACGTCATAATTGGCCAAATTTGATGACAATAATAGTTTAATGATCAAACAAAGTCAAAATAATAATCAATTTTGCAATTAAATGCTTTAATTACCACAATGACCTTAACCTTGGTGCAACCTCATTTAAACTTATAATTTCATAAGATGGCTATACTAGCAATATACTCTGCATATTTCAATGCCAAAACCCGCTTAACAACCGAGATATTTGCATTTGAAAAAAGTCATAATTGCTATTATGCAAGATTACGCAAGAACGGTGCATCTAGGATCAGACATACTTCCAAGCTTTATTTTACATATTGCTGAATTGAATCATTTGATGCCAGTTACAAGTCAATAGCATTACTAGTCAATGAGTTTGGGGCGATCGAATTTTCAACTTAAAAAAATCACTGCGACCTTGACCTTTAACCTTTGACCTTCAAACTTTCAGTGGTAATCCGAAATATCTTGCTTCATTAATAAATACAACTTACTAATTGACAGACATGAGCAAATTTAAAATATTCAGTACCAAACTTTGTTCAACAGAATACCGAAGCAATGAAATTGGCTAAGTGTTGCCTAATACGTGTTCCGACCGAAAACACACAAATATTCTGAATTATCACATTTCCTTCCAAGACTCGACAACACACGTTGTATGCAACTCAGAAAAGTTACAAAATTAACAAAATTTGAAATAATCATCAATTTGTGCAATTAAATGCTTTAATTACCACAATGACCTTGACCTTGGTGTAACCCAATTTAAACTTATAATTTCAAAGGATGGCTATACTAGCAATATACTCTGCAAGTTTCAATGTCACAACCCGTTTAACAACCGAGATATTTGCATTTGAAAAAGTCATAATTACTGTTACGCAAGATTACGCAAGAACGGTGCATCTAGAAGCAAAAATACTTCTGAGCTTTATTTTACATATTGATGCACTGAATCATTTGATGCCAGTTACAAGTTGCTAGCATTACTAGTCAATGAGTTATTGGCGATCGCGTTTTCAACTTTGAAAAATCACTGCGACCTTGACCTTTAACCTTTGACCT
>KB297953.1:258141-303883 GCA_000328365.1 Capitella teleta | reverse complement strand
ATCATCAACTATCACTGAAAATAAATTACAGCGTGATATTGTGCTTGAAAAAAAAAATAAATAAATAAAAATAACCGTTCCATTAGTTTGAAAAATTACATTTCACAATTTCGACGATTATGCAATAATGATTATGCTGAGCATACAAAGTACGAAGTTCAATTTCACTGAAAATGATGCATTGAACAATTTAACGAAAAAATGAGAACGTTATCACTATTATTAAATGAGATAAAGGCACAATCATGCCACCTGTTTATGATCACTGTGGCAATAAAAAAAAAAAAAAAAAAATCCTTAAAAAAAAACAAAACAAACAAACAAACAAACAGTCAAAGCAATATACGATTTTCTTTTTCAGAAACAAATTTCCTCACAAAAAAAAAATAAAAAAATAAAAATTAAATTAAATAAAATAAAAAATCGAGTGATGTAGACACGCTAGAAGTCTAATATACGGATCGAGTGGTATAGGAAGTGTTTTCAAAAAGAGGAAAATGCATAAAAAACAACATAGAATTTTTTTTTTCTTCAAAAGCAAACAAACATATCTTTATAATTAAGTAAACATTGTATTTTTTATATAGATCGAGATCAAATGTGCTATTCGTTGTACCAGATCCTTATTGCAATGCACTTAACCCATTTTTTTTTAGTATTTTTTTTTTCGAATGTTTGCATTGCAATAAATTATTCTTATTCCTATTACGTCAGAGGCAGCAACAATGATTTAATATTCTGAATAACAATACAGATTTTCTATGAAGCGCTTCAACTATTTCTTGAAGGTCAACAGCCCAATCACAAAATGCTTTCAGTAAAGGCTTAATTCGGACTATAGGGCCATAGTCTAGGGCATATTATATTTCGGCGGCAATGCTAGAAGTCAACAAGTACTAGACGATAATTCATAAGTCCATAGTGATTGCAAACCCCACCAGTGAGGATAAACAAGGTTCGGGAACAACTATTTTATTTGCACCAAACATCAGAAACAACACAAAATTTCAAATAATGTTATTCCGACCAGGAGATCCCCATTTTTGTGTTATTCACCTGTGCACTCATATTGCTCTCAGCCTGTTCATAATTCGGGTTTCACATCGTATTTATTTCTTTGGTTTTGTCACATAATATTATATTTATGCATTGCTTCATATGAATAACTTATAATCAGTATAAATAATAATAAACTCACACGTCCCTCCTGTTCACGATTGCACAATTGATAAAAATAGCAAACCCCGAAAGTTCAAACAAAAGCACATGTTCACGATTGCACACAGGGTAAAATATACAGAGCTTCTGTGAGCGCGTAATCAGGTGGGCCCCTGAACCAGCATTGTGGAATGTCATCTGTTGCGTGGCGCTGCTGTAGAAATTATCTGCTTTGTTTTGATTTTAGTAGATAAACATTAGTGATACAATCCCCACAACAGCACTCACAAACAATAGAGTAGTTCGTTCCTCATATAATAGTACTTTAAGAATAATAATAATAATAATAATAATAATAATAATAATAATAATAATAATAATAATAATAATAATAATAATAATAATAATAAAGTACTGGGTGCATGGAGATAACTAATAATGCGTACGATTTAAACGACAGACGTTAAAGACAATTTCGCGCGCGTTTTCTCCTGCTCGCCGCTCGCTGTGCAGCATCGTATTTCTCCGCGAAAAGCTTTTATTTTAGTGAGTATTTTGTTTTATCCTCTCCATTGTTCTTATTTCTTGAGTAGGTCGTTACATTACGAGATATGTTACGTACCGGAATAAGGACATTAGAGCGCATTTGGATTATAACAACATACGATAGGAATAGCAGCATGAAATGTTAAACTATTCATACCAGGTATTTATTTCTCTGATTTGCGTAGTTTTTGCACTGCGACCTGTTTTGTAACAGTTTCTCGGAAAAGTGAAGTGCCATTGAAAAGCCCTGAAATCTTTAAACAGCAGATAGACTACTTTTGGCCCACACTGTATATCAGATTCCATCTATACTTCATAGAACGTTGATCTCAAGTTGATCTATGTCCTATACATTGTACATAATAAAATTTTATAGTTCCATTATGCCAACGCCATACTTATACGAAACAAATAATAATAATAAAAAATAAATAAAAAAATAAACCAGCATGTCGTGGCAGATAGATATTCTGCTGGCGAAATGTATACACAGTGAAAGACAATTGCTGTTATAGTCTTATAGATCTTTCTGATTGATTTGTAGTTCACACACACAATTTTACGGATGGTTGCAATGGTTGTAATTAGGTAACCATGGCAATTCACGTTTTCAAATAATTATGTTCATGTGTCACTCGATGTCGAAATTGAACCATGAGGGAACGTCTCCCAAGAGTAAAAGGCGTTCAAATCCAAGACTTTATGAAATACTACACCAGGCAGTCAACCCAGACCGGAAGTGAACCAACACCCATTGATGACGTCATCATAACACGTGATCTCCCTTGGCTGAGGTTTAGGATTCTTCTCGAAGAACACATTCGCCGAATCAAGAGAGACCAAACAGTATATTCAAACTATGGGCAAAGGCGTGAGCTTGATATTCATAAATTCGGAGTGTTCATGTCAGGTTTGGCAGCCGTAGTTCTGATGGCTGTGTTCATTGCGACGTTGTTTGTGTTCAGCTTTGCTTGCACAGGAGGTAATCTCACTGATCTGGGATTCACTGTGTTGTCAAATATTGGCATGTGACACCATACTGGAAAACGTTTATTTTGTAGAGATTATAATATATACATATATGGGATTGTGTTTGGCAATAAAACCACTCCACATGCAATTATGAGCTACTGGACATCTCATGTATATAAAATATGTATATATCACAGACTTTATGAGAATCTTTGCTATTTACCTGTTAATAACTACAACCTAACTCAGCCGCTGCCTGATGGAGGTCGCCACAAGCATTGCTGTATGATATCTAACATCCGAGATTCAATACCCGGTTTTGCATGTTACCATTTGCAAATAACGTAGGGCCTATATTAATTCTCACGGCTTCCAAGTACGCATATCTCGTTATTTTAAACCAAATCATACAATGGATACACGTCTTTAACCGTCGGGTGATGATCCTTTGATGGTTTGTACTCACCAGATTCATTCAAAATTGAGTTGATGTTTTCACTGTTACCATTATGAGTATATACGTGTATATGTACATGCCTATGAAAATCCAGTGCTTATTATATCTCGCTTCACATCTCACAATTATGTTCAGTATCATAGTGTTAGAAGACTGGTTTTGTATGTTGCTCCAGTAGGTCTTAAGATGGGTTTGCAAGGGTTATTGTTTACAATTCCATCGTGTGATCCACAAGCCCAAGGAATGATGTAAGGGTTGCCTCGTACTTAGGTGCTCCCATGTTCTTGACTGGTTCAACAGTTGAGTCGTTCATACTCATGCCAACTACAAACATAAATTATTATGAACAAGGAATCAAGGCTTTTTTGCGCAGTAATAATAGGGTTCACATTGGGTTCTTACTCCTGAGGCTTGTCACTTTTTTATCGGTTGTGCTCACCGACCGCGTTTCAGACACGATTGCTGACATCAGTTTGCCTCCAAAGAAGCTCAAGCCCCAAGGATAACCCCAATTAAGAGGTCCAAATACACACACCAGTATTCAGGAATATGTATCCAAACAGCATTGTGCAGACTCTAGTTTTTCGTCTTTTCTCCCTGAAGGTGTTATTTTTACATTTACCCTGTGGCAGTGTAGAACTCTGAAATACAAAAATTGCTGGCGTCTAAGTCCACACTTGGAGACGGTGGTAAATATTGGATGCTTTGATTTAGGCCCGAAAGAACAGGAAATTGGGTCAATTTAATCCCATTGTCTAATGGAATAGACGGTCCTGATATGGATCACAATTCGATGGTGCCCTACTTCCGTGTCTCCCCCTGGTCTTATGCTTCCTTGTGTGATTAACAATGCATACAATGACATTGATAAATTGATAGAATGTTCGATTCTACTGCACCGCAGAATAAAGATGATTGAGATACAAATCGTTCCTGGATGCTCACTTTGCATTGTTTAATGTTATTGAGTGAATCAATTGAACCTCTCTGGAGGTGAATTCGATAATTACGAGGCCCGGATGTCCAAATAGGTATCGGCCTAGCATGGAAAACAGTGACACAGAAACTTCACATTTGGCCTGCACATTGGAGAACCCTCCCAGGAAGCAATAAATGTCTTTGGCTAACTCGGACACTCACCTGAGTGAAACGCCTGATATGAGGCAGACTCTGACAGTACAACCGTTTGAAGATTACTTAGTAAAATTTTCACTTTTTTCTTCTTTTGAGAAATGAGACCTTACTAGTCACCAATAGAGGAGCGATTTTGTCATTTATTGCATCAGATGAAGACATTGTTTTGCAGCTGCGTTTCCTAGGACGACACAGATCTCCGCTGCTATATAAGCACGTAGCCACGTACTACCGAGTTCCAATCAGTCTGGAGCTGTAGAAAGCGTGAATAACCGTGAAGCTTTTATCTGATCTTTTATCCTCGTTTCATCTAACCCGACAAGGTTCAAGGATGTATGGAATGTTCGCTCGAGCAAGTGCTTCCTTCAATATGTCATAGAACTTATGTTGACGGGGTAAACGGCCAGCATTCAGTCGACAGGAATTACAGAACAAACCGCTTTGCTTCAATTTTTTACAGAAACGCAGTTTCGACTCACTGATCTTGTCGCTCACACGGAGAGTGACTGCAACACAAAATTTATGAATGCCCCATTTCCTATGAGATTACTTTATCTTGTCCTTTGACAATATATTGTTTAACACCGACCACAATGAATCGTTCACTTAAGAATCAAGTCGGTATATGTAATATAATCGAGTATGAAAGATCTCATTTGTAAAAATTCACCTACATAAAATGGATAATTTCTCAACTGCTAGCCATAAGGACACAAAGGGCTTAAACCGATAATACGAAACCAGTCAGACCCATTGGGTTAATGCGGACGGAAACTTGGAAAGGAAGTGCTTAATCATAAGTGGTATCATTGGCAAAGAGGGGCGTACTCGGTTTTTAAATGTCACGAATAAAACAGACCGGCATATTTGTATTAACAAAAGAGACAAACTAAATCAGAATGAAAAATGAACATGACTGTATTAGGTGAGCGTGACAAGGCACAAGACGTAAATGTGAAGAAGAAGAAGAAGTGCAAGAAATTAACCACAAGGTGAGCATAATAGTTCAGATGTTACGCTATTCCGATTAAGAATACTATGTATACAACATTGCACATGGATAGTTGGAGGTCATGTATAATCTTGTATTAGTTGGAGAGACCAGAAGTTCCGCAAATTTCAAATTTTTTATGTTCCTTGGAATTCTTTTCGGAGGCCGAGCTCTGCAGTCTACATGTGTAACCCAACGCCACTGTCATCGGATGATGAAGTCGGCAGAACTCGAAATTCAAGACAAATGCTTTGCAAAGACGAACTGTTGATGATCACTTGTAGGTCATTCCTGAAAAAGATGACTTGATACTGAAATCTTTATTGCAGAGAAAACAAAACACACACAAACCTCTGGCAAGATGTCAAAAGTTCTTTAAACATCTCTTGAGCTTTGATCCTAAAAACATGTTTCCGAATATCCTCTGTTGATATGCCATTCGATAAAGATGTTTCGCCGATGGACATCTCCTCCTGGCTGTTCATATGGTTCATATTGTTCAGGTGAAAAGCCAAGTCATCTGGTCGGATGGTCGTGCCATGCTCGACGATGTCGGCCCCTCGTTCTTCCTCCTCGGGTGTCAGTCGTAAGCCAATCGTGAGGTCGAGTACCTGCCGCAGAGTAAGATGAGTAAGGATAAATACATACCGGTAGTAGAAAAGGATTGTTGAAGATCAATGTACACTGAGGTTAAATTAGTGTCTTAAGCCACGAGCCGTAGTGGGCACTAATTTGACCGAGGCGTACATAAATTAATAATCTCGTTCTATCGAGTATCTATCTATCGAGTTTCTATCTCTTACTAACCCTTATTACCCCTACTAACTCTTGTCTATCTCTTACTAACCCAACAAAATAAACAATTATTTTATGTTTATGTCACGAGATGATCGACAGCTGGTCCACAGAACTTGACAGGTCACCTGGTCAGCCATGTTGCAAGTTTTTTTTTTTTTTTTTTTTTTTTTTTTTACCATGAATCGAGAATTGGCTGCTTGCCAGCGACACAGTGCGTTCAATGCGTTCATGGAAAGATGAGACGCTTACATTTTGAGACGGATTGAAGTGTTATAAAAACGGCAACATTGACTGAAATAACGCGTTCTTCGCAAAATGAACTCGATTAATGGAATGTTTGGTCAAGTGCATTCTGTTTATATTCTGTATTAGGGCACACGGCAAGCATTTACAGACAAAACTATTAGATTTTTTTCCCGTGTGATTCGACGTGGGCAACGAGAACGTCCGATTGGTCCACAGACACATGTTGAGGTATAATGACATTTAACGTTTAACTTTAATGAATATGCTCGGATAGATAACGTGTGGTTTGTAATATGAGAAATAAAAAAGTGTATGAGGCATTACTCGAGTGATGCGGGCCCCAGAACAGAATCCCGGGACCGGAGTTTCCCCCTACTCTTCTTGATAAATCACGAGGGTTCTTTATCTAGCATACGACAGTGGACAGCAGTATACAGCGCCCGGCCTTGTTACGCAGTTGGACAGCACCTTCACCGAAGAATTATAGATTATAACGAATGACAGTTATAATTCACAATCATGACGCCCATGGCCCGATCGGTATCGACCAGGACCTTGACCTCCACGGTCGGTGTATTGGGTTGCAGTCAAGAAAAAGTCTATAAAATGAACATTAATTATTAATTGACATGCAGGGTAATATATTTATATTATGGTATATGAATCAGACAGTGCATGAAATGATCGTTAGATACAAATACAAAAGTAATCGGGCATTTGCAATTGTGTAGAGTGATTTGAATAGAGCAGGAAATTGATATAATTTGGTTAATGCATGGACACACATAAAAATAAATTCAAGTAAACTCCTTAATTTCTTAGTTACAAACAATAACTAGTTGATGTAAAACTGACCTTGAGAGATACCCCGGAGGTGACCAGAGTCCATGAACCTATTAAGACAACAGAGAGAGCTTGAACGCCCAGCAGGTACCATTGGCCTCCCTTCAGGAGCCCGGCTTGACCTTCAACGAGACTCTCATCCTCGGGAACCAAGAGGCCTGCCGATGAAAATGACCTCAAATATTAAGCGTTGAAGAAGTTGCGTCACTAACCAACACTGATGAGGCCCCACACAGCACAAACGAGATGGACAGGTATGACACCCACAGGGTCATCGATCTTCAACTTCCTCACAACCCATTCTGCAGCAATGGTCAACAGTGCTCCAATGCATCCAACAACAAACGCTTCATACGGGGCACATATTGTGCATATTGCTGCGTGAGAGAAGTCAAAGTGAATGGTCTGTCATGAGTATGTGATTCTATTGAATGCAATGGTCATGCGTGGTCATTGAACCAATGATAACCATCGTCATGCAGGGACACTTAAAGATAAATGCAGACTAAAAATTCCCCCGTAAAAATTATTTCCAGAATTCTCAATTGTAGCCACTGAGCTACTTCTTGGCCTCATCAAAGAGAAGGACGGCAGTGGACGGTGATGAGCTATAGCTCACAATGATCGGTATTCTCGTTGTTTGAAGCAACAGCTCGTTGGCTACAATTGATAATTCGGGCATAAAGGATGCCTACTAAATGTACGCGATGAAAATAAGAGCCTAGATAAATAAGCACACCTGTAACAGACACAAGGGATCCTAGAACGCCGTTGATAATTGTTCCTATGTCGTAACGCCCCTGATGAGTACACTTACTGACCATCAACCTATGGAAAAAGCACAAATAGACATTAGAGAAGGTAATTAATGTTATAACATGACGGGAGCCTTTGTGATTGCCAAGTGCCGAGTGCTTCATTACAGGTATTTAATGAGAAGATCACATCGACGAGGGAATATAAAGAGGGAACTTTCATTATCTTATTAGCAATGATAGAACATTTCGACACCCTAATTTTTCCATGTACGAACACGTGGGAATAACATTGCAGCAACAGGTAGATGCATGAAATACTTCTCCAAGTGTTGACATAATTTATTGTCGGGGATCTTATTCAACTCAGCATTTCGTTGTTGGTTCCTTCGAGTATGATATTCATGAATAATTATTGTGCTTTGCTTGAAGCTTGAGACATCATTGCCATCACATTTGACTATAACTCCCATATTACCTAGTTAATCCAGTTAATTAAAGATTTCGGTGCCTAGCTGTGTGGGGAATGTGCGGGTAGCGATAAGAATGCGCTGAAGTGTCTAAATTGGACCAAGGGATTCAACCCCTAATGGTGAGAGCACATGTGTGTGCCAAGTGTACGATTGTTCAGTTGTACATGCACACACTTAGCCTTGTTAACGCATTCGAAAAAAAGTTTCTGTGAAACATTGGAAAACAATGCTTTAAATGATTCAAAGAAAGACTGGATGAATAGTCGATGAGTTCATGTCTAAGAATGGTTTCAACGCATTGCACGTAGTAGTAAAACAAATAGCAATCGATGCGCGGCTGTATTGTGGGTTGTTTTTACGGTTAACACCTTTATTGACTGGCTAAAACTTCCTCCTTAGCCCCTACTCCAATTAAGGGGCAAAGGACTACATATATAGTTATTTATCGATGAGAACCAAGCTCAGAGGAACTATAGGAAACAGAACACCCGATATCACACACACAAAAAACAGCTATCCATAAAATAGCTTGACTTTAGCCACCCTTACAAACAATAAATGCCGACTTTGAAAATTATCTTCGACGACCTTGTCGATACCTGAACATGCAACAACCAGCTTTGAACTTACAAGGATACATTATCTTTGAACCATTCAAACTTTTTGATGGTGGTGCTCCGGTGTAACATGCTTTTGAAGCATACAAGGTACGTAGTCAACAAGCAACAGGTGTATTCGGTGACACTTTTCCCTTTGTGATAAAGATTCAAGAACGACCTTCTGGGGAACATGTACTCACACTATCACGCAATGACATCCTTTGCGCAGTAGAAACCAAGAAAAGATCTTGCTGTATAGTTAGAGAAGTATTTTTACACATAAGGATCATCAATTACACACAACAAAATTCATAAAAATGGCCGTCATCATGCAATTAGCGAATTCGGTGGCAGTTCTGCTGGTGGTGTTTCAACACTGTGACCCAAATACTGGTGTGTTTGGTCCTAGTTCTTGCCTAGACCATAATGCACTGGGCCCAGCATTGGCGGAAAACTCTATAGCAGCAACAACACAGGTCAATTGAGCTCTGAAAGTCGTATTTTTAGGTTATACATGCTTGGCCAAGTTTTGTGTCCTGAAATGTGTCAACTGACATTTCTCCAAGTTCAAACTGTGACACTCGATACGAGTCCCAAAAGTTATACGCAATTTTACATATTTATATACTTAGAATTATTCAATGTCTATCCCCTTTCTGATATAATGCATTATCACTGGATTTGTGAAACAGGATTCTCGATCTTTATATTAATATTATGATAAAACAGAAATTGTCTGCCTATGGCGCGCGTGGACGATTATTCCGCTGGAGTGAATCTCACCTTAGTTGCCGTACCCAGTATGTCGTTGTCCACCAGTCCTCATCAGCAATAGCCCAGGTTAGCTCAGGAGTGCCCCAGGGAAGCATTTTTGCCCCAATTCTATTTCTCCTCTTCATCAATGACTTGTGTCACAACCTTACTGCAAATACCAGCCTCTCCCACCATGACAGTCACCTTGAAGCACTTGTTTATGCAGATGATACGATGCTTTATCGCCGAAATTTCACCATCGCCTGCTTCATGTTCAAGCTATATAACAACCGTCTCCCTGGTAAGCTTTCCAAATATAAACCAGTGCCACATACCAAGCCATATAATACGCGGAACTATGTTTTGTGTGTCCCATATATGACTCACCGTGCCTTCGCCTTTTGGAGCGTTCACCTTTCATCTTTGGACTTTGGACTTAAAATTCTGAATTTTATTCCATCTGCATTTTATTCTCTTCCGGACATTGCATCTTTTAAAACATCTCTCTGCAATTTACCTTCTTACATGCCACTCGCGCACATTTGTTTCTGAAATAATTTGCACATTTCGACCTGTCAAGATATAACATCCCTGAATATAAGATTCTAAAAAAATATAATAATCTGTTATGCCACACCTTCGTTAAAAGGCTAACGTCTTCTAGATTCCCATTAGCCCCTGATCTGATCTGACTGTCAAAGGAAATCAAGCTATGGAGAGCTGGAACCAGGGCTCCCATATTCATAAGTCATTTTGTTTAAGCAATTTTCTTCAGCACCATTCTACATGCAGTGCTGCTCGCGTTTTTTTTTACTCAATCTCTCGTTCGACCAAGTTACGTCAATATCAATATGTATACCAGGAAATTGATAGAAGACACTTGGCTCAATGGCAACATATATACCAAAATAACACGCACTCATTAACCGGGTTTTATTCTGAACCAGTTTCTTGACGTTCTATAAGTGTCGGTCGATTTCACCCTCAGGCCATCGCGTTTGTTTGGCAAGGAGCACGTTTCAGATCAGGTATTCCACAGTCGGCTCCCATCCCAAAGAAAAAAAAAAAACATGTTTTATGATTAACTAAGCTGCTCACAATCATTTAAGGTTTTATTCTCAATAGGGAACTTATGAAAATTGCAAGGAGGATTGTGATATCATTGGGCGGGTTGACTTTACAAGGCGCTCCAATCAAACGGAACCTCCAAACAGAATGAGATAAACAAGTCTTTAATTATATTAAATTTCTAAATTACAAAAAAAAAAAGCGCAGGTGGTGGTATGGAGAAAGTTTCTTGTGCAATTGTGTTTCTTTTAAGCTTATAGAGATGGCTCACCCGACCAAAACAGCGGTCACTCCACCACCCATCGATGCAACAATAGTGTTGACAGCTGCCCTGTTGTAAGTGGACATAGGTCAGCATTGCTCAGAGATGGACAGAGACCCTACCTGACCGCCTTCTTCCACTCATTGCTTGATGAAACGATGAACACGCTTCCAGAGTTGAACCTTAGCCATCCCCACCTGGAATAACAGAGTATGACTTAAATTCGTAAACTTGCATGTTCAGGCCTATAATAATAATTAAATCACCTACACTAATTATTCGATAGGCTAACTGCACTGAGGACTCAAAAATTTCACAAGAATTCTCACCAAAGCATAAACATTCCCAGTATGGCTTTCAGTGGCGATGGAAGCGTTTCTTTGGTTCCGCCTTGGGAATGCTTCGCTGAAGCTCTGGGTCCCAAGATAATAGCAGCCACCAACCCAGTCATCCCGCCCACCAAGTGCACGGGGCCACACCCAGCGACGTCTATGGCACCCCAATTGTGCAAGAATCCGTTTTCCGCCCAAACCCAGTGAGCAGCCACGGAATAGATCAGCGTGTTGGTCATGGAGAATATGTTATACGCGAGCAGTTTCGTTCTCTCGGCCATGGCGCCTGACACTATCGTCGTCGAAGTCGTGGCGAAAGACAACTGGAAGAGGAACAGGGCGTAGATGAAGCCTATGTCCTCTCCATCGTCGATTTGAACAAAGTAGTTTCCTGTGCCAACGAAGAAATTGGAGCCTTTTCCCTTTCCGAAACTGAGGGCAAAGCCAACACTCCAGTACATGATTCCACCGAAGACGACGTCCAGCGCATTCTTCACCATGATGTTGGTTTCGCTCTTGGGACTGACGCAACCAGCCTCCAGCAAACCAAACCCTGAGGAGAGAACGATAGGTTCGATGGGATATGTCATCAATAAACCGGCGAATCTGTGGTGCTGAACCTGTTATTTGGGGCGCTCTCCGTGTAATCCTCAATTGGAATCCTAACATTATAACTAAAGCAATTGTCAATGAGAAGAGTTCAATTCTCATAGAGAAGTTCAGATAACAGAAAGTTTCATTTATAGTAAGATATCAGATCACAATTATTCCATTCACAAAAAGAGGCTATAATATTATGCGTTGCACCAAAAGCATCGCAACTGAGAAAGGTCCATTCATACACAAAATAAAAAGAAACATACCGAATTTGGAGCTCTTTCAGATACCACAAAATAATATAATGCTCTTTCAATACAATGATTCACTAGTTATAATTCCTCATATAACGCAACTCCATAAGCGTCTCGTCTCATTCTGTCGAGATGAAGAGAAACGAAAAATAGAATAGTCTGCTTATTAATAGGGATCTGATGATTGTGTGGATTTATGGCTGAGTTAATGGAGTGCTTTCTCTGAATATCAGTCGCACCTGGATGAAAGTAAACTCGGGTATCCACCATAATTACCGCGATTGTAGAGACATTTGCCTCGGGGTATGGATTCATGAAAGCATCTTGCACGTATCACTGTTAATATCTTATGCTAAAGTGTCACAATAGCAACCCGATCAGCTTCCAAAGAGAATTGATGGCCCGTGTTTGAAATGGATCGAACACAATGTACCCCATCCAGCACCGGCATTCTCTTAGGCTGCCCAACTTCGCAACAAGGCCAGGGGCTCTGTACTACTGTCTATGGTGATATGCAGGATAAAGAACCCTTGGGATTTATCGATAAGCCCGGTCTTGGGCCTTCTGTTCTGGCGCCCGCATCATCCGAATGGTTTGGGTGGAGCCGTAAAACCCCATCATGCATCATGCATCATGCATCATGCATCATGCTTGGGCGATGAAAATACAATCAATCGACTTCGCTTATAATTCCAAAGGGTCCTTTACCTTGCAAATTGGCGCAGTAGGTCAGTATTGCAACTAATAAAGCTGCGTAGACGTACACTGGCATAATCGTCAATGTAAGGCCCAAATACGAGCAAATTCCTCATATACATAGCATTTTATTTTGCTTTCTTTATTTTTGCTTTATTTATGTGGATGTACTCGATAAATATTTGTATTGTCATAAGAACCACATGGAGCGTGGTGATCAATGCGTCACCTGCATCCGCACCTCAGGTAGAATTATTATCCCAATTTGGCTTATTTGAGCTGCAACCACGACGTGAGAAGGATTGAGTGTCATTAGCCCCGCATTTCACTAATGAGTCCACCTGGGCTCCACCTCGATCAGATTTCCGCCACCTGTGAGCAAGCTTTGAAATGAAACTTATTTGTGGGAATATCTCACGTAAGACTTGAAACAACCTGAGTACACTGTGCCCCCAATAGCAGGAAACTTAAGGTTACGTATAAAACTGCTTTAGCTCACAAGATCCTTCGATCAATTTCTTTGGGCTCAGAGAGGCATTAACTTACGGGGGTTTTCCATTCACCCAACCAGACACTTGTCATCCAAAGCTACGACTTTAGTAGAAAAAGAAAAGAATATTTCTGAATGAAGGTGAGGACAATCATGGCAAAGAACACGAACTGAATTCAGCAAGTGGAAGCAGAACAATTGAGGCAATCCGATCAATTTACCCTCGACCCATTTTGCAATGTGTCTGCAAAACTCTCAACTTTCAAGTACATAAAGTGTCTCGGTGTCCAAGAGCATGCGGTTCAAATTCCTAATCGGTGTTCTTGGATGGTGAGTCCTTGGGGCGAAGTGGTGTCAAAATCGTGCTTGTTAGTCAAATGAATTTGAGGTTGTTGAGTTCTATCGAGCAACATATCTAGTTCATGCATTTTATTCTGAGCTGATTCTACTTTGACCTGGTTATCTTCAAATGCCTCTATATACGTACCGGAAATTGTAACAAAGAGTTGACCACGATTTCGGCTGTGTGAAAAAAAGAGATAAGTGTTGAGTATAAACGGGAGGAAAACAATTTGACTCAAAATCAGCGACACCTATTTGTTTGGCTTTAGCGAAATTATTACGAAAGTGGTAAGACGTATATGCTAATGTCTGCCTTGAATATAACATCGAAATGCTCGATTAGTGAAAAGTACTGAAAACCGTTTAAGCTAAGTCGAGGGAAACCAAGTTTTTCGGTGATTACCCCATTTCCGAAATCGATTTTCTCGTAACAACAACTGTTCTTAGAAGTGAAATGAAAAAAGAGCGAAAGTTATGGATCTCTATTGGAATGGTTTTTTTAACCTCAAAGGTTTCTTAGAAGCAATCAGAAGCCTTGGTAAATATTAAACTTTGATCTTCCGTAGGCTTTTCAATTTTTGCTGCGAAATTTCCAATACAAGGTGACCTTTTCATCTCACACCTTTTGCATGGTCCATTACCTTAAGTGATCAAAAAACCTATAGTTAAGATCCAGTGGCCTATGATAGGTGAAGGAATGGTGGAGAGGAAAAAACGCTTAAAAAAAAACATAAATAAAAAACACGATAAACTGCACGTAGGCTCAAGCCTCGTTCAAATTACCCAATCTCCGAGATGTAAAAAAGTCCGCTATTAGGGAGCACCTTATCCCATTGCAACAATTTCACGATAGACTTCATAGCGAGAGCAATCACTGCTTGAATGAGCATGACAGCATGCCACTTGGTGGGTTTTGATCTAACCTAGAATCTGATATATACACATGGCCTATTCCAGCAGATTACTCATACAGAGTGGGCCAAAAGTAGTCTATTCGCTCCGTGTTAACAATTTCAATGCTTTTTAATGGCACTGCCCATATCCGAAAAATTGTTACAAAACAGGCCACAGTGAAAAAAAAAAAGATAACAGAAATAAATACTTTGTATGCTTAGTCTAACATGCCATGCTGCTATTGCTGTTATTTATATTAATGGCGATTGATTTCGATCAATAAAGTAGATCCAACAGTTGGCGATATGTTTCCCTTTAGGCAGCAAACAGGGCCCTGACCATGGATACGCCTCATTGTACGCATAAATATGGCATAACGCTCTCGATCCGAATATTCTGTTGTTTGCGAGGGCTGTCGTTTTGATTGATTGATTATTATTTATTCGCAAACTCAACTTGGTTTACAAGAGATTGGTTGAATTAACTAAACAAAAAGGTAAGAACAAAAAGGACAAAATCAATTAAAAAAAAAAAAAAAAAAAAAACTTGTAACAGGTCACAACACTCGACATATGTCAGAGGGGACTCCAACTCTCCATTTCTCAACTTGCACAATTCTATTGTAGAAAGAGCTGAGGAGCGATTCTCAGGGCTTGTGGCAGCAGCCCACGTGTAACACTAATGTTCATTTCTATGAAACCAAAACAAAGCAGACTGTATTGTAGCGCCACGCGACAGAGGAAATTCCATAATGATTGTTCAGAGGCTCATCTGATTCAGTTCTCTGCAACGTCATACAACACTCGCATTTAAATGTTCCTCCTCCATTCAAAATTGACTAAAATAAATTAAATATAAGTGAGCACAGAAAAAGCTAATCGGTACATATCAGGTACCGATATTGGTTAACTTTGGCAAATTCATAGTTTTTCTTTTAACATGGAGTAGCCTATTTTTTGGCCCACCCTGTATATAAGAGCGAGACCTACTTCCAGTACTTTTTGTTATATTTCCTTCCGTGACATAGCATCAATATGAGATATTAAATGACGGTTGGGGCTGCATGGTTTTTAGACATGCACTTAGATTATAGTCTTCCAACTGGGCGCCTGGTAAGAAAGGCCTGAGACTACTTCTCTTGCAGGTATAATCTCCGTATACATTCCAAATTGTTTAACGTGCTACCAGGCCGAGATTGTGGAATTACGAGTAATGACCGGCGCCTAGGAGCTCAGTTCAAAATAACAGCGGGTGAAATATATTTGTTTCCATACTAACAGACTTGAATGACAACACGGCATCTTTCTCCTCTTCTTTTTTCTTTTTTCTTTTTTTATTTATGTATGTTTCCGAATCCCCAAAAGAATCCAAAGCATAGACCATCCAAATTTCCTTTCACCTGTTTGCGACGGGGATTCTCTATTGTGTTGCTCATACTTATGTAGTGCCTACATAAAAGGTAACCGGGAGCCTATAGTCCCATAAATACATACCCGGTTAGCGGGAGATTATGGTTAGGCCAACTGGATCTCTGCTTGATCTGAGCTAATCTGCCGGTAACCGGGTATGTAAAACCAATCAATGGACAAGACTCCCGGTAACGGGGCATTCAGAAACTCCCTCATTTTTATGGTACGCTCGCTTTATTTGCACGATGTACATTCGTTTTGCTGATGAAATGCCGTGCATTTGTTCCTTCGTGAATATTTTCATTTCGAATGTTATCTCTTCTGCTGATGTTCATGTCGTTTTACATCGCAATACAGACTTATAGCTCGGCATCTCCAAAACAATCAATCTTATAAAGCACCTCACATACTATTTCGTGTGTATATGCATCAGTTGGAGTTATTGTTGTAAATGTCATATAATCGTTTATTGAATTTCTCCGGTTACAAGAAGCTTGTCCCCAGGTTCAAAATATTTCTTTTGTTCAGGCAACGCAAGCCAATACGTGTAGACCGAACAATCTGACCAATTTAAAAAACCTAGGTCGATAGTCCTTATTAGGCTGTCCTACCTGCGTTAAGAGAGTACATGTCGGTCAGGAATATATATAGTGGATGTATCACACGAAATGTTCTCCAACGGGCGGATTTTTCCCTTCTAAAGACATGGTGTACGTATAATTGTTTTTCTAGTATGTCTGCTCCATAAATAAGGCTCCGGTGACTCCAGGATCTGTTTTTCAAAGCTTTTAGCCTCCTTCGACTGTACATTAGAAGACCATGACCCATAAATGGATCTATTAGTTCAGAGATGATTCAGAACAAGACGGCCCCAAAGTCTAGAACGAATTATCATAGAACCAAGTCATTTTATGCTGTCACCGATAATATTATGTTTATGCAAGATACACATAAGTCGATTGCATTGAAGACAGTCGTGACTGTCATGTTCCAGCTTATCCGAGCCGATTTAATTCTTTAACCGATATCAACAGTGAGGGTAAGTCTGGATTACTCATTGCTTGCGTGCCAACGGTGTCGCGTGTCGCAAGCACAATAAACATATAATATTCATCAGAACGCCGTATTAAACTTTATGTAATGAATACCCCTTTTTGTGGCGGCCTAGCTGTTGTCACGGCAACCAAGGATCAGGCTAATCAAACTTGAATTACACATGGCATACTGTAACGGAGGTAGTCGATAATCTTCCCAGTCCGAATTCCCTATACATATGGTATAAATCCCTAACCCTAACCCTAAGGCCTAAGCAAGTCGCCAAGTTCCTAACATTGAGTGTTTATCCCTTGTGAGAATTCGGCTTTAAGGACAATCCGCGTAACACCACCCTTGGGAGTCCTTCAATTACACATGATTTGTCATTTTTGAGTTGTTTCTAATTAGCTTTACATTAATTATCAATAGACATACAGCTAATTAAATTATGAATTTGTAAACAAGACAGGGATGATTCCAAAGTGTAACGATTGACGAATACAATATCTATTGCAAACCTGTTTTGATAATGAGTGCAGTGGGTGTTTGTTTTGGTTGAGAATGAACATTGCACACCTACACACACACGAAATGGAATGAAAGGGCACCGTGACATTTCTTGGCATTTAGAATGAGAAATGTGAACACCGTCTAGTAATATAGTTTTCATTTCCATTTGATAACATCTTCGCAGCTGGCCGAGAGTCTCAAGAGAAAACCCGAGAAGCACAGAAAGACTTGATTCTCAGTTTATCTGATCTCAGCGATAATGGAGAGAATATTCCCACCATTAAGGAGATGGCATATCATAAAGAGAGGGTAATTTCATTTCATTTCTCAGATGCTGCATATCCCAGGTGTATAATGCTAATGAATTTTGCAGATCTCCCACAAGATAGTTATGGTCGAATTGAGCACCCCTTTTATATTCTCCCAGGCCTAGATCAAAAGCACTTATTGTAATATGTCAAAACAGATATATCTGTGGTGAGATATTTCGCTTTCAGCACAATAGTTGTCCATGTATCTTCCGTAAAACAAGAGCGGCTGTCAGAATTCCTTGGATTGTCATTCATCTGCCGTCAGTGAGGCAAAATATTGCAAATCAAAGGATTCTTAAGAACAATTCAGTTTTTCTTTTCTTTTTTTTTTTTTTTGGCACCGACTCAGAAATTGCCATAGAATGGTTTATGATTTTGCGTACGTGCTGACTGACCTGACACTTAGTTATGCAAGTAGAACACTGGTAGGAAATATCTTCGACTTGTTTACGGTTTTATTAGAATAATTAGATTCACGAAACCGTGTAATTAATTGTACTGTGAAAGCATTAATGACACATAAGAATGGTTATTTAACAGAAATCACAATAAGATGTAGCTAAAGACCACTGCCCATGTGATGTTTAGTGCAAGGTCCGTCATACTTGTTGTATGACTTCCCCCCCCCCCCGCCCCACCTCTTCCTTTAATGAACGTGACGTGTGTGTAACAGGTAAAAACAATGGAGTGGCAAAAGAAGACATTCGGTGAGTGGGTGCAAATCGTGACAGTATTAGCGGACCCTCTTAATCAAGTGAAAATCAGCTAAAAGGGGATGCAACATTATGGTCTATTAATTGCGCATGCGTGATAGCCATGGTGATGAGATCCAGAGGAGCATTTAGACTGATGAGAAACATGTGAGGGGGAGCTGTATGAATACAAAGGTCTGTATTAACCTGGAACTATTAGTGTTTTGCTACATATGTCCCTAATGATGACCTCTTCTAGCATCTCAGAAAGAGCCGCGTACTTACCTGTAATGAGAAAGCCATCTCAATCAACAGGTAGCGATTTCTAATATTCATAATGATTGTGGACGGGCAGTGAACCCAGCTGTCGTACGCCGTATATGCAATTCAAAATGTCGACAAAAGGCCGAGTGTTACTGTCTAAATGATATATTAGCTGTATATCCCGCTTCGGTCGACTTGTTCGGATTCATTTGATCTGCCCAATCCCAGAAATAATAATGAATTGCAATAAATATCATTACAACATCAAAACCTATCACACCAGAGGTATGAGAGGAAATCATGAGTACACGTAGCACCAAATGGAAGACAGTAATAAGAGACATCAAGAGAAGAGAAACGATCAAGAGGAAAATTACAGAAGGGGAGATGATAGGAGGAGACTCAGGAGAGAGTTTCCATGTTGACAACGATTTGTTCGCTACTCGCCATTGAAATTAATTGCGTCCTTGTACTCGACACCGCTGTAAAGTCATACTCATGCGTGCATTGAGGGTACGCAATTGTACGGAATTGTATGGCTTCTGTCTTAGCGCTGCCTGATTATTGGCCAACCCATGCTATCACTTTCCTGCTTTAACCTTTTCATCAATACAGCATGATATATGCTCAATATGAAATGAATTATTATTGTTTATTTTTCGGGATGGGACACCGTCTTCTCCTCAGCCGCGACACGCATGTTTTCTAGTGAAGCGTTGATTTTGTGAATGGTTCTCTCAAATGGTAGCGAATCGGATACTGCAGTGATAGCCCTCAAATGTACTTAAAGGGAGGGAGAACTGATTAAAAATGAACTTTGAGTCGTAATTTGATGCACCAAAAATGATTACTATGCCTAGCCCACACAAGGAATATCATGACTAACGATATCGCGGGAGATATATTGCTAATTAGGCCTGACGTCAGGAGCTGTGATGAAACACCGAGTTCCCCATCTTTTACAATGGGCCTCGTCATATCAGCATGTCCTGCGACTAAACATCTGGATATTTTATTATTCTTTTTTTTTTTTTTGGGGGGGGGGGGGAAATAGATAGAATAATCATTTTGCCACCAGTCAGGCGCGAAAAAAAAAATTTTTTTTTGCTATTTTTCTTATTTTAACAAGCGATTTTGTAGGACATCTACCATGGTTTCTCATCCTGAAACAGTAAAAAGGTCAGCCAGAGTGCACCACGCATGCGCAATACTGACGCTTGCGTTTCGTAAACAATAATGATGTCCTTTTATGGCAAAGATGGTCTGCTCTGATTGGCTGAAATTGATAGCTTCACGAGGGGAACGGAACCAATCACGGCTAGCCCTCAGCTGACGTTTGCCTCCTATACTTCGCAATGGAAGCCATTCTCCCATAGGCGCAATGCTAACCCCGATATTCGGAATGCATTATTTCCTTACGCTTGCATCCAGGCATGGTGTTTTTGGCACGGAGTGCTATCTATTGGTGCTATGAGTTAATAGAACATCACTTAAAATTCAGTTCCCTTTCCCTTTAAAATTAGACCATTCCAGTCTAATTTACTCTAAGTGTGCCTATAGACCTTGCAACATTAATTCCTTTAGTCGGACTGGATGTATCACGGTGTCTAGTATCCCACAAAGGTATCCCACAATAATGCAATTGATGAAACAGGACCCAAACAGGATAAGAGGTCCGCAAAATCTCCAAAAAATGCTGTTGTCACCCCAATTTTGAAGGTTGTTACCTTACGATCACATTATACCTGAACCATAAGGTAGTCAAATGCTGCCGAATGGATATATAAATATATATGTTGCGCCTGGACTATTAGCAGGAATGAATTATTTGCTAAATCTTCTCCTTGATTGTCACAATATGCAATAAACCGTTCACTGCTGAAGGATATGTAACATGTAATACATCGATAAAAAGTCTATAACCTCAGCTATGAAATGAATTATGAATTTGTGTTATCGTGAAATCAAATGCCAATCATGCTCAGCAATTCACTGTTATAACTCGTTATCTTCAATTATCCCGGAGGGGGTTTTCCCCCTGAAATTAACGACTATCGAGGTTTCCGTTTTCAGTCAGTTGGAATCAATATTGCCTCATACCTAACAATAATTATCTCACATCTCGTTATAATGATCTCATATCTCAAAATATTACCCCTTGTAGTCAAATGACAGCCTAGTTAGAATTCATTCACTTAAATCGCTGAATATATTATATCTGATATTAAGCTGATTAGTTTGGGAACTAAAATCAAGTACTTTGAAGTGTAAATACTACAATTCCCGATGATGAATACCAGCGTGTTTCTCCTCGCATGCCTCTAAATCATGTATCGATGCTCTTGTCAATTCTTCCTTCCTTTGTAAACGCAGAATTTGATGTTTCAGGTAAAACTCGTCCCGTTCAGTATTGTTTACAAGACTGTTGTCTCGATCCGAATGGTCGGTCTTCCAATGGCGTCCTCACTTGACACGCACACATTGCTTGTACCGCAAGGCGTCCCACGCACCCGGAAGCATTAAATGAATGTCCATCTGACTACCAAAGGCAACTCACCTTCGCAGGGGGTGGGTTGTCATTGCTCATGGAAAATTATTCAGGGACTCTCACCCCATAGTAGTAGTCTCCAGTGTGCATTTTGACTATTTCTGCCCTGACTTAATTGTATGTAATTGCATGAGCATACGCATTGAAATCTGTGGAATGAATTCATAACTAGTATAATTATACTCTTTCCGTGTTTCAGGATATGTTCAACAGCAACCACCGAGAGTATAACTGAGAACAATTGAAATTTGAGATTATTCATGACATCAGCCTTTCTTATGGTCACCGCATCACTTGTAATAGATGATTTCATTGGATTGCTGAGGCATGACTTAGTAGTATTAGAGATCATTCTATTGAGGATTCAACGGACTAAAAAGCGTCCATTTTGGGAACATCAAAATGGCGGCCAAGATGTCGCTTGATTTAATTTCCTTTCTGGGGTTATACTTGAAGGCTATCGATTAACATCAATTGGATTAGCTGATTAATGTTTTATCATGGCTTTATTTGTGAGTCGATTGGCAAGGAAATGTTTCAACTAATCTTTTTTGGCAATCGTTGGGACTCGTGCATATATCGTAGTGGGACAACTAACACGTTGCCAAAATAATGAATGACAATAATATTCTCATTAGTGTATTGAACATTTAGGAAGGAGAGTAACCAATTTGATTAATGCAAATTTTGTAATACAATGCATTCATGTATTGAGGTATAAGTTAAAACAAGTTGCAACCGTATGCACCTAACTACATGTGTAAAGTCTAATAAACAGAAACCCGCCCTTGTACTAGTGCCTTGTAAATACACCAATTGTAGAAGTCCAAGGTGACCACAATTTACAGGTGTCGAATTCAACTATGTGCGCACTATATTCAACTATGTGCGCACCGTTCGGGCGGCTCCACCCTTTCAAGAAGATTAGGGCGTTTACGATGAAGCACTTGATGTGCAGGTGTAAGGATAGACATTGCTGTTAACATCTGGGGTAGAGTGATCAGTGTGGCCAAAATTGCACACAGATTTTGAATAAGCATCACGCTTCCTTAGAAGGTACATTATCCAATGACTTTGATCCAGATTATGGAACATGCATTTCTTAAATGAAAGTTTTGTGGATTCAAAGGGAGATACGCCCTTTAATATAACCGCCCTTATCATTTTGATGCCTGTCCTAGATTTAATAGAACCTCTCTATAATTATTTCGGTAAATATCATTAATTAAAATCACTTGCCAAATCCGACCTGCAAATTAGCTCTTTTCTCGCATGACCAAACCCAGGTAATTCTCTGAATCAAAAGTTATGCAATACATTTTAACTTTGCTTTGATTTAGAACTTTAGATCAGCACCCGTAACAGGATTACGGGGAATAAAAAGAAGTTATGTTGCAGGCTTCGTTATTTTGTTTAGTGACAAACACCTGTTGATGTCAGCAACGTCTAAGAAACATTTACTAACAAATGCTTCACCGTTGAATCTCGCGATGCGAACATAAAAATCGTTCGAAAATATACAATCTTTAGAATTTTCAATGACTGGAATTTCTAGGAATACATCAATATCGTAAATTTGCTAAATGGAAGCCATAACTTTGTCCTGACGACATGGAACTCTTTATTCACCAATTGTAGGATACATACCATTCCATGACTGACACTCAAATAGGTCAAATGATTCGGCTATTAGTCTAAGACGCGTTTGATGAATTACTAAATTTTCAATTAGTGTCCTCCAGGTTTAGTGCAATTCGTAATTGACAATTTTGTTTCTTCCTTCCGTTTGTGATTGGTCTGTCCATTTCACTAACGATTGCTTTATTCCCATCGACTGCAGTTGTCATGGAAATTTCCCAACGGATGTTATTCCCCTGCCAGGAGTTCATCAGCCAAATCATGATTGCTTCAGCTGTGAGAAGCTAGGAACTCAGCTGACCTGGTCTCTGTTGGACATTTCCGTATTTTGTCTCATCTAGGTCTTTTTATGTTGTCTAGATTTCTCGACCAATTTACTGCATGATGGAGACATAAAAGATATTGACGTCCTAATGCCCTATTGCTATGTGATTCCAACTCCAATGAACAATAACATATATATACAAACTAAAGGGGGAAAACAGGAGAGATATAAGTTAATACTGATCTCAAAACACAAATAAACACCGTGAGTCTAATGTCATTATAGCAACCACACCATTAATAATGCAAAATTTCCTGGCTTAGATTTGATTATTAACGAGGATAAAATATCTCGTCACAATTTGAGCTCGGTTTGTATTCGTTCTGTGTCTATATCTCTTAGGTCCAATACTATTGTTTACTTCCATGAGACTAATTGATGAAGTTATAATTGAAGCAATGTCCTGACAATTCGATAATTATTAAAGTAACTGTTCTCATCAAGTTAAGAGCCTTTTGAAATCATACCAGGATATCTTACAAAGTGTTAGGATTGTGTGACGGTAACATTTAAATCGTTTAAGTGGAATTAAAGTTGATAAGCATGTGATATTGTAGGATAGTTCATCAAGTCTATACATACAATGCCAAGGGGGAAATCCCATGACCCCGGAACTCCATATAAATAGTTGGAAGAAGTAAAACTTGCCGGTTTGCATCGTGAAAATGATGACAGCGGATGTCAGAATCCATGACGCGTCCCTTCCGGTCAGTTTATCATCCGTACCCAATCCACTCGAGGATACATTTGTTTGGCCCCTCGAAACAAAACACTGATCTTGAAATGTCGTCGACAGATTGTTGGTTAAACTTCCCCACGAGCAGTGAAGAGATGAAGATGAAGAACATGAAATTCTAAATGTGCTACAGTTTGTTTCGAAAGCGGCTTCCCAGAAATTGTCTTCAATACCGGACGTGACGTCAGAAACGGAAGGCATTGTGCCTCAGTGACTGCTGCTGCTCACAGGGCTAAACGAGCAATCGTCTGGAGACACGCTTCTTGCGCCGGCTTATATGTATGCGTCAACGGGAAAAGGTACAGGGAGGGGAGTAGGGTGAGTCTTTGTGGACTATTCTATGATATCGAGTGATCGTGCGGTTGGCATACGAGTGAGGATAGCTATAGGTGTTATTTATTGATGACATAGAGGTTTTGTTTGGAGGTGCTTGTGCCGGATTACACGTTGTTGATGTTTTTCAGTGGTAGCTAGCTACCTGTTCTCTCTCTGGTAATCTAATGAACGTACCTGTATGCTCTTGAAGACAGAGTAATTGCTTAATTGTGTATAGTGCTTTAAACACAGCAAATTCATGGATTCGATCATTCGATGTCCAGTGAAGCAACAAAAGTTTTAGTCCTTGAACTCATTTGACGATTGGGCAGCGGCTTAATATTTGGTGGGCAATAAACTTATCTTAGTAGTAAAGAGTGGGACAATCCGTCGATCCACCTTGAGGCAAAGATGCGCTTTACTTTCTCTGTTCCTCCTGATTTTGACAAAGAAGAACACACCTTCAACAAATAATGTAGAAATCTATTTAATATTTGTAAACTCAAACCTTGTTACAACATGTTTGATTCATTTCAAAGGCTTTGTTTTGAGTACTTTCAGCTCTAGTTGTTGAATTTAATGATTGGACACATTGAAGTTATGAAAACAATCACCAAACACAACTTCTGATCACCTCTCAGAAGATAATTAACTGCGTCAAGGTAAATGGCGATATATTCATATACTAGTAAGGAAGAAATCCTCGGTGTAAGCGACGGAATAGTGGAGGAACCCCCCCCCCCCCAAATGGCAACAAAGGGGGTTTTTTTTCAACATTTTTTGGGTAATATTTTCCGTACTTACATGGAGGAAAAAAAAGTTTACTAAAATCGAACGTCGCAAAAGGTTTTTTTTTCTGCTAATTAGTTACCATGATTACACCAAAGGTGAGTTTGCCATTCAAACATAGGCAACCAAGATATCAAAATTAAGATTTATACCAGAAATGACATAACAAATATCAATATGTGTACCTGTAAATTTTGGTAGTTGTGATTAAATAATTAATAAATTAACTGGCCCTGGATTTGTCTGCCGGTTAAACATTTGCTATCACTCTAAATCACTCAGAACGGAGTCAATCCCATGTAGACCGTGTTTTCTTCGATGACGCATCGCTTGAGTTGCTGAAACACTCTTTTTCGATTTGGCGTTTTGTGACCCTTGGATCAATTCCACGCTTAAGAAGGCTTCTAGTTGGATACTGTTATTCAGGAAGCTCTCTGCCTTCCCAGAGTGCAAATTATTTTAAAGTCTGTTTGCTTTCAAGTAAAACATTTGTTGGAGTATCATTGCGTCAATTTCATCGTCTATCAAAGTTATCTTTTTATGGGATTACTCTAATTAAAGAACGTTTACCAGGATTTATGGATTGGGTGCAAAAGGAAATCATTTTTGGGTCGCAAACGGTTTGAAAATGAAAAAAGTAGACTTGCGCACTGTGCATAATATACCTGTAGACAACTTCCGATTTCAAATGTCGTGTCAGTGAGGGGATGATAGAAGCAACGATTCATCAACCACTGCTACTACATATTCTATAGTATTCAGACTAACTACCAGTATAACATATATACCTAAGACGCGATTTAATTTGAAAAGATGTGAATGCAGTTATAACAACTGTTGTGCCATAATTAATTCACCTGATCTGGCGTCGACATGGCGTCAGCTAAATCAAACTGGCCGCATGATATTAGCTTACTGCATGAGCTCACAGGTTTCAGTTTTTTAACTGAAGATTAAGCAAAAAATATATATGGCTTAGGGTTGACCAAAGAATCTGCCATTTACATTTTATTTGGAGAGCTAAATTTTTACTCGCCATATTTGGCGACCATTCTTGATATTTGTACTCGCCAGGGAAAATATTTACTCGCCATTGGCGAGTAGTTAAGTCTTATTAAGTTATTTCCAGCCCTGCGCATAGCTCGCCTAATAGATGCCCAAAAAAGACAATATGACGATTGAGGTAGCGTGTACGTTGCCAAAACTGGTCGATTGGAGGACTTACCTCTGTTTGGACGGCTCACTGTGTCATTCTGAAGGCAGGATTGGCAGCAATCGGCAGCAATCATTCTGAGAAAATCGCGATTGAAAGTCTTGATTAATATTATTACTATTCATTTGTGAATATTTCAGGCCACAGGTAACATATCATAGTGAAAGTTGGTGTGTATATTATTCTTTTATAGATACTGATTACTGATAAATTACCTTAAATTATCATGGACATATCATGCCCATGATAATTTTGGGATACATTGAAGTGGTATAAGTATATATTTTATGTATATTTATAAGTGGGTACTTTCTTTTGGCTTTCAGTATATAATGATGAAATACCTGTGATTGAGTACCATTATCTGATGTGATAACTTCAGTTAAAATGTGCATCAAATCGACCATAGGAAGCTCACAGTGCATCTCGCCACCATGAAGTTCAATATCTCAACGCAAATTACTATTATTGAAGTATCAATCCAGGGTTATCTAGAATGATTTGTGATAAACATGTGTGGCTAGTTCTTTTAGAGGCTTTGCATTAGGATTATTAGGTTTACCGAACATATATCGCTGTCTCTGTTAATCTTTTTCAAAATGAACCGAATATTTATTGATGATGTGGAAAGTGCATGGTGCTATTTTATTACGTGAAGTATTTCGCATAAGACATTCAAGCTGGGAGGATTCGTCAATACCACAAATGCGCATTCCTCGTGATTACTGAAGCAGAGCACTGGAAACTGCAAACTGCTTGACCTGTAATACACACAGAAAACTAAAGGAACGAACATGGTTTAAATGTGTTCCTTAAGGTACATTAAATTGAACAATCACAGCGTAAAACAAAAAGCACTCCGAGGAAATCAGGGATATATGCAACCCTATTAAACCAAAAGGTGTTGAAATGTTTTTATCGTGAGTTAAACATGTCACTCCCGAGTAGTGGTGTCGTGGCTGATCAATAGCAATGAAAGGACCCCAGGGATATCATCTTTGCAAACGCAGGTATGCATAGGTAGCAACACCATATGCCATGAGCCCAACACGAGTGAGGCTTCAATTGAAAGGGTTGATTAGAGTATCACGTATGAGGGTAGCGGGCAGCTGACCACGTCAAAGAAAAAGGTTGGCTTACACCTTCTTTTGGGGTAACATTTGCAACCCACACCGTGCGATGTTATCGACCGATCTAATCCGACGCAAACATGCGAGTTCCAGGAATTCCCTCTTCATGTAGAATCCAGATAGAAGATAAACATGTTGATTTCACGAGAAGAGAATTATAGACATTAATTTATTGTCGATTCCCCTTGCGATCAAAGCAGGTGAAATGTGATTATTTTTTATTTTTTTCAGTCTATTTCCAAATTATAAACATATTTGTAAGTACATGATGCATGTAGAAATATGAACTTAGTGGTTGACGACATGATTATATAGATTGTAAAACTCACTACCCTGGAAGTAGAACAGTGTACGTACGAGATGAGCGTCCTGCCTGCGCGTTTTCCAATCATTGAATCAGTATGTGGATCTGAGTTATTGAGAATTGCTTTGCTTTTATATTGGTCGGCTGCTCCTGAATGCCATTCACCGGGGTTTCTTTGCCCGAATATTATGCAATAAAGGAAACCCTCCGATGAACAGAACCCGCTCCGTTGTAGGATACCCACTCTGAAAGTTGTATGACCCTTCTATAAGCCGTTCATTGTGGGGATGGAGAATCAGTACTTGGATGGAAGCCCGAGGTACGTGTTTTCTCTTCGTAGCTGTCAGTGAGCAAAGACAGAGAATGGATGGCAGTGGCTCAGTGTTGTTGTATCTATTGGGCAATACCAATTCTGCCACCATCTTCGCAAGGGAAGGACTCATTCTATCGTAGTTAAAAGGGATGTTGTGAACCGAAAGAAGATGAAAGATGCTTTGTAAATGAGACTTCCACTTAATAAAGTTTCAATGATAAAGGGGATTTATTGTACAAAAAGAGCATTTTCACTTCAAGTCTCCCTAATCTGTTCATTAGTTTACGCTTTAAAACTGTCCTGTCATACTTTGGCTATGCCATGAATTCCTTTTTCCTTCTTAAAAAAGTCTGCGATGACCATAGCAAGGTTTGGGTGGGTATTATTTTGCTCCAGTAGTCGGATCTCCGGATATGCTTACCCCGGTAGACCGGTTATTTTCTGCTCGATGAAGCATTTGTTGTGTGGTTGATACACTGTATCCATATTTGGCGGTTTGTGACTCTTAGATCAACCCCATGATCCAGAAGGTTCCTGTATACTACCCTTCAGGAAACCGCCAGCCTTCCCAGAGTGCAAATTTTTCAAAAGTCTGATAGCCTTTGAAAAAGGCACTCGTTGGAGTATCGTTCCAATTAATTTCATTTTCTATCAAATACATTTTGTCATGGAAGTACTCGAAATAATGTTCACCGGGATTCACAGATTAGCTACGACAGAAAATATATTCTTGATCGCAAACAGTTTGAAAATTAACTAATTATTAAGCCAATTATAGATCGTTGCGTTTATTTTGCACCTAAGTATACTATAATTAAAAAATGAAATCAATATTGAATCATCCCGCCGTAATGCGACGAGAGATTTTCGAACAACACGCTTACTTGAATGCCAACGAGTCTTTGTCGCATCACCGACATTCTGGTCTGGTCTCCTTTGTGCAGGCCAAATTTCAGCTCACTGTGCTATGAGATGCGAACACACCCGAGAAAAAACACCCTTGGTTTGGTTTCTGGGTTGGCGTCTCGGAGAATCTTTACTTTGTTCCCCCCAAAATCAGCTCAGCATTTCGAGGTTGGATTGAATGTTCAGGCAATCGATCTAAATTCTGCTAATTCAAACTTCTTGTCGTATTCTCAATCCTTTTTAATTGGGGATAATTCCACTTAGATTACCCGGTATAACAAGATACGAAGCTAACTAAAGTGACAAGAATCAATGCAGAAGACTTAGGCATCTTTGATGTGCACGAGCTGACTCTCAAAGGGTGTAAATCTCAAACTGCTGGCAACGCCCTGTCAAAAAAAAAATGCATTCGACAATTGCCTGAATCAGAACGACGACAATCCTTTAAACTACTGAATTTGAATTATATAATAGCTATAATTGTGAATAGCGTTTAGAACTCTTGGGATTTTACGTTATATATAATAAATTGTATTTATTATTTTATTTTATAAAATGGTGTAGTTCCATTTGTTGGGAACTTATGAATCGCATATTATTGCCAGTACATGTGGCTTCTCTTCATCACTTGGCCGTTCCAAGTGTGTGGGTGAGGTGTTCTTATTGGTACGGAGAGGGTGGAAAGGGTCTAATGTAGACGACTTAAAACAAGTCCTTTTATTCTAAAAAAAATACAATAGATTTCTCTACAGGATCAAATCAAGGAAGTAAGAAACCAGATAAAAGAAGGAAACTGCGGAATGAAGAAAACCTTTTTGGCTCTTATGAAAACATTCTTTTATAACAGGATTATTATTATGCTTTAAGTAGTTCCTTCGAGAAAATATCAGCACTTGTTGCTGTAGTCACTCTTTGATTATTTTCGGGAGTTTTCCCACTTCAATTATTGCTCAGTTGAATAATATGTCAAGAGAAATCCACTAGGTTAGCTTGGAGTAAAATTCGAGAAAAAAAATCTTGAAATACACAATTCATATGTATAATTTATTTAAATAGATAAATAACAAAATCTATTACATACAGAAGAAAATAAAATAAAAATCGAATCTCAATATTGAATAATACAAATGCTGACTCCGAATAGTCAGCTACAAGCAGAAAAGGGGTTCAACTTGAATTTTTGGCAAAGATCTGAAGCAACAAATTACTGCTCTGAAGTTAAGTAGAAAGAGAGAAGAAAAAAATATTTCAAATAACACCTGCTAATGAGAAAGGAACAGGTGTATCAAGGTTTTATGTAGACCTATCAGAAGAAGTTTTTCATAGATTGATGTACATGTGCAGATCCCACACACTCTGCCAAAATAGACATCTCAGATGAAAGGACTTTACCTGGCTCAATCACTGACAACAGAAAAAGAAAAAAAAAAGTATGTATACTTGATTTTCCTGGGGAAGATTAGTATCGAGAACTGGTGTCTGTACTAGGGGGAGAGGGAGTGTATAATTCTTATTTTCCCTCTGTAATAAGTACACAATAAAAGTTAGACATAAAAAATGAATGAGAAAATTGAAGTTATTTCAATATTCTTGAGGATAAAATGTAAATTTAAATCGAAGTGATATGAAAATTATAAATGATGAGTTTGTGAACACTTTAATAAGATGCTTCTCTCTGGTTATTCGTAGTATTTTTCGCTCCGTAAACAACAGAACAGAGCCATCGCAGCCACCAATCCTAGCACCTGTCATCGGAAATTATGACAAATATATAATTAATATAATTGAATTGTTTTCAACTCACTTGGACCACGCCCACTGTTATACCGACAACACCGACGATATATAAATTTTGCTGGAACCAAAATTTCAATTCCTCCAAACAACCCTGAAATTTGTAATTAAAATCAAAGCATGCTAACTTGTGTCATCATAACGCACCCCGGTGTTCCATGTTCCAATGTTCCCTGTTTTACCGCAGTTTTTTATTCGTAATTTGCAGCAGGAGACTGGCACGAAGTTGGAGTTGGGCCATCCATGAGAACCGTACCAATCGGTATAGTTGTTAACGCCGCAACACTGGAACTGATATCGCACTTACGATCAATCATAGCGCACTTCACAATGAATCATAACGCATAGTTCTTCGATTAATCATAACGTACTTTTCATAGATTATTGAACACAATTATAATGCACTTATATAATTGTGCACAATAAGTATTATTACAAGTGCATTACAAAGTTACAAATGTAAAAAAAAATATACAATAAGAGATAAATTACGAAAAGGCAATTAACTTACATGAGACTGGATAGCATGCCATCCCGTACGCAAACCTTCTTCGTCGAGAGAATTATCAGCAGGATATTTCGTATTCACTCCTTTGTAGAGCTCTGCTTTGACAACCTTTTCAATCTCAGCTCTGTAGACAAACGCCAAGATTCCCGCCACAATCTCCATTACAAAGATCACCACAACCAGCATGAAATACTGAAATCATAACGTACTTATATGAATCATAACGCACTCAAAAGCACTCGTTTGATCGTGCAAATTGCCAACTGCCTTCGTGGAATTTGGAAATCACGTTCCATCTCTAACTCAGGCTAATAAACGGTGCTCTGTGTGAGGCAGAGGAGCAATCTTTTAAGGAGGATTCATAGGGATTTTCGGTCTGAAGCGTAAAAAGAGGCAAAATGTGGAGCGACAAATCGGATAGACGTCGATGAGAGCAATCAATCACGGGATAGTCGCAAGGCTGAATTTCCAAGACTTGAAGGCCAAATGAGAAAACATTGCTTGAGTGATGACTAAGGGGGAACAGTGAGAAAGGAATATCGGGCATCTAGTTCAGCCTCCAGTAGAACGTTGTGGGTGCTTATTATTAGTTAACAAAATAAAAATCAACCTGCATTTGTGGTGATAGCAAGCAAATCAGTGTTGATGCAATAGGGTCAATATTCCATCCGAATAGACTAGTCTGCACGGTTTTCTCGTCCGAATATCCCTGGTGAAATTGGATCAAATTCTAAATATGAGTCTCGTGAACCATTGAATTCAAAGGCCTTTTTGGTCTAAGGGTTGTCAGCCACATTAAAATGCCTTTCAGCCTCCGACCTCTCTGTGGATGCTATATGAACATTCATCAGGATGGATTTGATTAATGAAATACCACGCTTTACTCGATAATGCAATGTACAGTATAATCTCAATATGTCGAATTTCAAGGGACCGTCGAAATCACTTCGAGTTATAGAGCCTTCAAAATATAGTACCGGTAACATGGGTCTAGCATGAAAAAAAAAAATAGTCGAGTTGAGTTTTCTCTTCGCAGCCATGATGGTGAGTGTACGGGCAGAGACGAAACGATGACCCAACACTGCCCCCCCCCTTCCCATGCTCATGCTCATTAATATAGAAATTATCCACCCCCTTTGGAGTCTTGGGTGCCTGGCATATTTTCTCTGATATTGCGGATTTATTACCCATGGGGACGGAAAATGAGTTTGAGTTATAGAGCTTTTCGAGTTATATGGGAGTTCGACATAATATTATCGTTAAAAATTTAATCTACGCTTATAGGGAGGGACTCGGGGATTCGAAATGTTTTCGAGTTATAGAGCAATTCGAGTTATAGGAGTTCGACATATCGAGATTAAACTGTACTAGAATTTTATTTTTTTTACCAGAATAAAGTATGTTTGGGTTTGTCTGTTTAAAGATCTTAGACACTAAGACAGCCTGCTATGGCTCGCTCGTCACCTCTAATCCCAGTGGATGAAGTCCAGAACTAGGCCTACTGTCCTGTTATACCGGATTTGCAACAGTGTATTTGTTTTGTGTCATTTATGGTTACATTGTGACTATATTTTTATGTGCTAGCGATTCATCGATCAACTCAGGCAACAATGCTGGTAGCGACCTCGATTAGCTGGAGTCCGAGTTACGACGAAATGATAAACAGGGAGAATAAGTTAGCTGGCTGTCTTTGTATATAAAGTCGATCGTTGCAATGACAACATAAAGTAATCACCATAATAAAGTAATCACCATAAGCCTCAACCCTTATCACACCCTTCTTGGGTCGCTCTGGTAGCTCGATCTGATCACATGTCGGCTCTGATAAGTAGCTTTAGCCAACGTTACCTAAGGTGACCTATTCATCTTCTACGTGCAGGCTCCATCTCCAGCGTAATACGTCACATGTATCCGTCCTCTCTCCTCATTTGCGGTTACAAACCACCTAGGTCTCTTCTGGAAACGTCACAACCCAACTGCACATACCTCTGCCCCTGACTTCTTGTGTGTATGAGGGACGCCGTTTCCAGGCCACAACTACCAGAATTATCACACAGAAGACAGCGAATTACTCTCTCACATTATAGCAGCTACAAACGCAATTCGGGAAGCATGCTGATATCAGATCAGCATGAAGCCAAAACTCCAGATTAATCATGCACTTGTAAATTCCACGCAGCTCCGCTAAGCAAAACACACAGTCTTTCATTACGTCATGATCACGTGATGGATGGTCGTCTGAGGCAAATAACAGAGCAGCCACAAAAACCGCCGCCGATCAGCTGAGGGCCAAGCACAACGCGGACGATGGAAACAAAAGCTACGCGAAATGGACGCCCTGGTTGCGTTGATTTCATCTCATGTATAATTATTATGCCTTCACTTCCTGGAAACCGTCTACTTTCTGTGATTTTATAACATCGTTGTGAAAAAAAAATCATATCTGGGCTCGGTAACAAAGCGAGATCATCTGTCGCTGTCGAGGTCATCATTTCAATCTGAACTACGTGTCGCGAGGTTAATTCAGCCGCCTGACTGATGTTATCGCGCCACAAACGACATTAATCCAAGGGTTTTATCTAGAAGCAGCTGTCGATTCCGACGTCAGACGAAATCCACTCACCGTGAACAGCATACACTGGTTCTCCATGATCGCCCCACAGCAACCGAAGAACCCGACGACCAGCACGATGATGCCTGCTGCCATGCACAGCGCGGTGGCGCTGAGGAAGTTGAAACTTGGCGCCACGGATGCGTATGGTCCCTTGGCCACTTGCAGCCAGATCCCAATGCCAAGCATGGCACATCCTAGAAGCTGAAATGCACAGGATTAATATGGTGAACATAAAGGGGCAAAGATATTATAGGTGCTGGTTTATGCATGCTCTCCTCTGAAAATACACACACACAAAAATACACGGTGATCATGCGCAGGACAAGCTGACTTATGCGTGTTGTAGAAAGTGAGTCAACAACCAGCGCCGCTTGATCAAGTGATGATAATACGCTTAATTCGCAGACATGTTATTTATTCACATCGTTGTGTGAGCGAGTGGCAGCCGAGATGGGAGATAGTGCTTGCGTTCATTTCGTGGAATCAGGGATGGAGTATCTCAATACAATTTGATACAACTTAACATGTGCACGAGTACTGATAATAACACGTAGTCAATTTACTCTGACTTCAAATAGAGGTTCAATTATCGGGGTCAACTTCCTGTAAGGTCACTTCATCAATCTACACTAATAACACTAAAGGTCAATTTTAAACTCATTTTTTTTTTTTTCAAAGGAAACATTTTCTTATGTGACCTCTTTTCCTTTTAAATTATAAATAATAAATACATGTAAATATTTCATTTTGTGTGGCGCAATATCCGCCAAAGCGCTTAAAGCGCTATCCATAAATCACGAATATTTATTTATTTGGTTATAATGTCCCAATTTTGAGTCCCGACCTAGGAGACTGTACGTTGGTATGTTTTATAGTTTCCTTTTATCCAGCGTCTGACATCTTAGCTCAATAGTTATTTATTGATCCCGAGTGATCGCACAGAATACTCGAACCTGAGAACATAAGCATGACCATCGATCATTGTTATAGATTATTATTTTCTATTTATTGCTTTGTTTGTTGATTTCTTTGCCTGAATATTTGAAAAATGTACTCAATTTTAATATTGTATTTCCTTTGGTGGCATAATGAAAATGGAGAGGTGCTCTATTGGCTATTAATCCATCATGTCAACACTGCAAAAAGATTGCAAGCCCTGGACCGTCACAATTTAACGAAGCGGCAAATCGAATCAATGCTGGCTAAAATATGGTTTAATACTAGCATGGGGGACGAGGGTAACATCACAATATGAAGCCCTGCAATGGAAAATGTGCATATCAAGAGACCTGTGATATACAATGCGAAGTAGCAAGGGCACATTCTTCAGCACAGATGCTCAGCAAAAAGAACGGCACCTCGAAACAATCGGAATTACATATATAATTATATATTATATATTATATTATATATATAAATTTCACCTTTGTCTTATCGTAGAGAAGTGGCGGATCTGATGTTTGTTTTTAAATACTTGAAAGGTTTTATTAATGTTGATTTTACTGATGAAGTGAGCATTTTAAATAATACACGCACTCTTCGTTCATCGAACACCGGCCTCCTTTTACAAAATCGTAATGTCAGAACCGAGACTTTTAAAGCATCTTTTTTTTTTAATTGCATCTGTCATTTATGGAATATTTTACCTGCTTTTATTAGAGATTCGCCAACTGTTTCCTTTTTTAAAGATCGTTTGATTGTCTTTTACTTTTCCAAACTCCAAACTTGAGTCGTTTTACGATGTCTTTGATTCTTGCACTATTACTTCTATTTGTCCGGGTCTTATCATGTTACTTGACCTTCCTTCTTCTTCTTTTTTTTTTTTTTTTTTTTTTTTTTTTTTTTTTTTTTCTTCTTCTTCTTCTTCTTCTTCTTCTTATGTCATGTGTTGATTATTTATAGGCTGTGCTTTTTAATCAATCCCCTTTGGTTTTTATGGCCGTTGATTTCAAAAAAAAAAAAAAAAAAAAAAAAAAGGGCATATGGGAACGGGGGATACATGCATATAGCACCAGCCACTCCGTCCATTTGAGAAACGTGAATGATGATCGACTGGCCTGCTACACTTCTGCTTTCAAGAAAATACGCCTGATAAAATCGAACAGACACATCGGGTGTGTAATGAACAAAAACAAAAGAGAAAAGCAAACGAAATCGACAGAAGCTCGCCAGAGGACACGCCACACAATTCCTTCACTCAGGCCGATAAATGTGACGACCTAAATAGGCGAAATGGACAGGCGGCGACGCCAAATGACAAGATAGAGTAGGAGGCCTTAAACTCCTCTCTGACCCATTGAATCCAAAAGCGATTCATTTCAAATAGCACCAGTGACATGACCAAGAAGACGGATAGCGCCTGAAGGGCACTGCTAGCTGTCGGGCAACGGATTCCGTATTGTAATTAAGGGCCTCAGAGCGCCTTATTCCGTCTTCCTGGCGCTGACAAATCGGTCGATGAAGAAACCCACGTGGCGAAATATTTGAGACGCGAATATTTCGTAGCTGCCACACCGGAAGTTCGAATGAAATGGACGCAGCTTAGCGTGAAACATCAAACGCCAGAGGACGAAATATAACTCTCAGATGGCAGGACGGAATTGGGAGGAACCATTTCCGGGAGATAGTGCCTATTGTCGCCGCCAGAGGGGGAGTTGGGGGTTGAATAGGGGGGGAAGCGGCAAGGCAGAAGGAAGTCGAGTTCGCGTTCCATTGAGTACCCATCCGGACGGAAAGCGCCGTAAATCCACTTCCAGTGATGGGAGTTACAGACGAACAAGAGGCTTCTTGAACATGATTTAAGCCTCGTGAGATCCACCAATGTTATTGAACTCTGTATGGTGCGTTACCGCATCACATATCCAATTCGTGAAGCGATTAAAGAACAACAATGAAAGAGATTGTTGCACACAGCGCTGTCCTTAGCGTCACATATATAGCGTGTAGCAATAAGCTGGGTGTCATTAACAGTGGACGGTCTGAGCTCTCATTATCGTCAGCAATATCCACATTCAATCTTGTCCGTGTCACTTTAATATAGACAGCGTGCTATCTCGACTCCACCTAATTGCAATGTAATGCTTATCAATGGACTCCATATAGCGAGGCGACCATCGGCCAACTGTGCCAAGAATTCGCCCCCAGAGACCCAGCTGATGTCTCTATTAGGAATACAACTGATATTTGTCACAGCAAACCAAGCGTAAAGTTCACATCGTGCATGCGTTATGTGATGCAATTGACACACACGTCTTAAAGGTGAAACCATTGAGGTTGAAGCCGACCACCATACATGCAGTTGTCTGCACGACATTTTCATGCATAGACTAGTGACCATCCGGCTCATGAGAGTGAACTAAATATTGCAATGACAGCTAGCCTTCAGCACAGGCCATATTCCACAGAGACAAAAGGGAAAAGTGGAGCCCAGACAGACGTGGAGATAGAGGAGGGGAGTGCTGATGAGTGCTGGAATAGCATTGACCCTTGCGGGCGCACTGCTCAGATCATTCTTCATTGTTTCTACAGTGCTCTTCTGTTGTTCCGGTAGCCGCAAGCTCTCCTCGAGAGAATCATCCCTCAACGGTGCATCCACCTTGAACATGTTTGCAGAGGGGAAAGAATGATAGCTCAAAGGAACATGCATATAGTGCCATGCGGGGAACCGGCATTGTGGCGGCCTAGGACATCCATCTCGCGGCGTGGCTGGTGCCTTCCTATTTCATAGATCCACCAACTGATGTATAATGCACGCGGCCATACGCAGGTGTTGGCTGTGTATACCTACACAATTAAATTATTGAATGACGGACCGAAGAGCTTGAACCAAGCAGAGAGAGATTGTCACCACATGCACACGAGGCGCTGCAACTGAAGCAGCCAACGAAGAAACCCCAAACCCGGAAATCAGAGAAGGCTGCGCACGATATTAAGGACCTCATGCTCTTTTGGGGAACATTGGCTAGGGAAAAAAAAAACACATACGTGTGATTATTGCAATGGAAGATCTATCCATAAACTGGATTCACTCGCGCGATAATTCAGTTAAGGAGATGCACAGCTGAATTCATTTCGAGATTTCGACCCAGAGGTCAGCCAATCAGGAATGAGACATGGGTACATAAAACGGTGACGTCACAAATGAAATAGGTCAGGACATGAAAAAGTCCCTATTACAAGCAAAAATAGATCTCGGTGATCTATGGCGCACCTAATGCGTGCAGTCCGAGCTCAGAGGAGGAACAAGATTGGACGAAACATAAAAGATAATAATTATGCACAGCGCTTCCCGGAAAGACCTTTTCTGCCGGGGTATGGGGGCATATCCAGAAACATAACCTACGCATTATTAGGTCAGAGATCTGCGGTCGTAATCTGCGTCTCTGATGTGGGTTGAAGAAGCTCTTTGGCGGAGGCATCTCCCAATGGGCGTATAACTATCTTGAAGGAAGGAGATTAGGTCGATCGCATGATCTTTGATAATGATTGGCACAAACACCACAGCTACTATATATACATGTATACCTGCAGATATTATAATAGTTTTACAGATTTCGTGCGAACGGAACTACTTCAGAGAAATCCGAGTACCTAGTTAAGAGAGACAAGGGGGAAAACATCTCCAATCAGCGGAAGGGGAAACGCGCTCAGAACAAATGATTCACTCAGAGTATTGAAGGGAATCCTCCCTGAAATGAAGCAAGAAAAGGGAAATGTGATAAACAATACAAGAATCCTTTATTAGTTCAGGCTTGCAGCTAGTGTGTCATCTTCGGAATTGGAAAGGGTCGGCAACCCACCGGGTTATGGGAAGGGAAAGCGAAGCAAAGCCACGAAGGAAGGAAAGGGAAGACCGTGATTGCATTAGATATCAGAGCGTTGGCTTGAGTCTTGCTTCGGGAAGGGTTAATAGAGAAGGATGCTGTGTGGATAGATAGCATGGGCGACGAATCAATGAAGACGCATTGGGGTTCATGGTCTGAGTAGGGAAACAGCGATTGTGTTTACATGAAGAACAATGTAATGAATAACAATCATTTGCTTTATACGGGAATAAGTGTTCTGTTAATTAAGTCTGTTTGAATTAGCTGGGTTATAGCTTCGCTGAGATTAACATCATACATTATATTTACAGTCAAACGTTCTTAATTAACAAATGTTATGAATGCTTTTATGTATTATTTTTATATCCTTCTCAATTATATTTTGTATTTTGATGTTTTGGATTATTATGGACATGGCTTAGAATAGCTTTTGCTGACGCCATCTGCCAAATAAAAACTCCCAACTCCAGAGAGCTAGAAGCTGAGCCATATACACGAGGAACAACGAAGGCAAGCATGCTCTCAAAGCTGACGACAGCCTTGACAAGCAGGGCTATGGATAGTAGCATTCTTAGCGTCACAAACACTGCTGTAATATCGCTGAGTAACTCACAAGCAAACAATGCTTGGCTAACAGAACCGCGAGTGACGCAAACGCCAGCAAACGAACAGACATACAGCTGCGATGCATGCAGCGAAGAGATGCATTTAACGACAGTAAAAAGCGCAATGCTGCATGGTCGTAAGTGCAGAGACTGTGAGAGCATCCTTTGTGTCTGCTGGCACAATGGCCCACTGTTACATAATTCAGGTGCAGTGCGTATACGTATACGTGTGTGGCTATTCAACAGGTAACCCGTGAATTATGCAACGCAGCCAATGCTTCTGCAGGTTCATTGATTGATGGCTGTTGGCAAGGTGTCTTTCTTATCTTGTTGTTTTCCGGTTTGCGATATATATATATTTTTTTTTTCAGCGACGCCAAAATATGCAATTAAATTTCAAAATAATTACATACAGGGAAGCGATATTCAAAGCATTTAATAACGTGGCGCTCCTAACATGCATGCAGCTTCCCCGGTGTATAGATTGCCTACAGGCACAGATGCGCCTTTTGTTGCCTCCGAGGCAGATGCTTTGAATGAAAGAGTGCATGCAATTAATCGAATGTTCGAACAAATACGACAAACGATTTGTTAAAGGGAACGCAAACAAAGACGTGAATGAATTAAAAAGATATAAATAGTTACCTTTGTTTAATGATAAAAGTTAATCGTGTGAGCCAGGTTCTATTTATAAGCTAAAAGCAAGGTTAATACGTATGCCAAATTAGAGGAATGGCGCCAATTAACCTAGAAATTATTCAGCCAGAAGCAAGGTGCTACGGCCGCAGCCTATAGAAGAATCCAAGATGGATGAATCCATACATCAATGAGATCTTTCAACCTCACTTGGCGGCTTTTAATTGGGCCAAAATTATCCATTACATAATAAGCGTCCAACTGACAAAAATGGAGCAGTATTGAAAGCTGTAAATAGAGAATGCTTGCGTACAGCAGGTACGTGTGGCTTTTCTCATTTTATAGGGTCATTAACACTAACCATAGACTTTATAATTATTATATGCATCCATATTAATATATATGCCCAATGCTTTGTCGCTAAATTATATCGGAATGCATCGATGAATTGTATGCATATTAACAGCAACATATCGAAGGCAAACATTAATATAACGTCAACGAATTATATTATCATAATTATACCCGAAAATCGCAAAATGTGCTCAGTGGGTGAATATGAGTGAGTGAACTGCAGGAAGATCGATCGAATACAGGTCATAGTTGGTGGAATTTGCATCCATTGTCAAAGCCAGTATAATGTATTCATTCAATTGTTAGCAAATTTCATGATTCATTAATCAGAAATCGACGATCATTAATTATGAAGAAGGGTATTGTGAGACACAGCTGCATAAGATCAATGACATAAGTAGTTCTACTAATTTCAACCATTACGTAAGCGTCTGAGCGGTAATTAATAAGAAGACGGTGATCCAACAGAGAGCTATGAATAACACAGTTCAGTGTGTTACATAACGCTGCCGCATGCTGGGACAAATGCTACCCTCAGCCGAAACATTTGTCAGCCCAACCGCCCGAGAGCAACGTGATTTACGTCGACGTTAACGCGACCTTTGATTAGTTGATATTTCAAAATGCAAAACGGAAATGCTAAATGGCACCTGTAGGCGCTCGACGCTGATTAATCACGAGAACAGGTGCTCTGTTGGCACGAAAGAAATCGAATAAAGAGAAAGGATAAGCACTCACCCAGAACAGAGCATTGAACGCGAAGAAGAGGAACTTGATGCAGGTGTAGCCAGAGAAGGCCCCCGATCCTCGCCCCCTCCCCCTACCCTTCCCTTGTCCGTATCCCATCCTAACGGCGCATCCCAGCGCTGCATCCAAACGCTCACCAGAACGACGCAACGATGACTGCACGCTGGCGGCTGTCAGCAGCGGCTTTTGACGAGAGGCGAGTTACAGCTACAGCCGCATTGCTGTGAGTTAGCATTCTGTGCCTCAAGAACACCTGGAACGCCCTGAAAAAAAAAATAGAGGTAGCTGGTACGTTCACACGTTAAACCCGCAGGGGAGAGCCATGCAGTCTAAGAGATCATCCTGCATGTAACAGGACTGGATAGTGATATTGCGTTCATTTTTATGCAATGTTATGGTTACATAACACTTGGTTCGAGATATACGAGTGCATTACGCAGACTCAGCAGAACTCAGTTTTGCTTATGTTATCTCCATATTTGTTAATGCACACTGGCTGGTGCAAAACACACATTATCCACATGGCTGTGCATGTACTGAAATGTCTTTATTAATGTCATATGAGACCAAATTCAATCAATAGAAAACCACATGCGGTCATTCACTTGAAAGAGCCTTCGTGCCACAGCAGAAACCGATTTTTGTGTGGTTTTACCCTGGGAAAACAAAGCAGTAATTATAACCGGTTACTCAATTTTTTAATTTTTATTTTTTTTTAAGTTGTTGTTGTTTACACTTTTACACGCATTAATTTCTAATTCTTATTTTACATACGGAAATGCTTGTGTTGTACAAGGAGAAGAGAGATTGCTGACAGCCTGACTATCGCTTCAGATAGCAAGGGAAGGCTGTTCATCCGGCGAATGACCGACCATACTTGCTGTTTAATTTTAACCCGATTGAGTAGTACGCATAGCCAAAACATCCGCCTGACTTAAGTGCGTGTACTAATTATATAAATGCTATGCTTGATTGAATAGTGAATCCTTGCGCCATTCACTATTTTAGGCTTCAGCATAATTATACAGGCCTACTCGAAAGGTAAATCAAGTAAACTACATGTAGTAATATTACCTTAGATTAATCCGAAAACTCTTGCTTTCCACCGTTATGTCTTTGCATTCTAAAAAACAGCTCCATTTCGATTGTTTGAAATTACACAGAAAATGAACGTATAATTATTTTGATAGACATTAACTTACTACCAGCTCTGCCTGTTCTCTTACTAGTATAGATGTATATACAAATACCTACCAACTAATACCACACAGAGAACGATGTTACGGGGGAGATAGGTAAGAAATAATACAAAGGAAAAAAATCCCAAGAACTGAAGAAGAAAATTCTGCAATCGAAAAAACAGAAAAATTCCATATTGCCAGGCCTCAAGAAAAGAGATCTCACGAGATTTCAACGTCCACTGCTGACATGTACTGATTGACCCCTGGAGAGATGCTGGACAGCAGCCTTGGAGGGAGGAGGGCGAATTGGGTGACCAAAAGGAAGGATTGCAGATGGATACTATGCATGCTTAGAGGGCTATTCAGATATCCTCCTACTATATTATACCATTTGAGTGGATCTTGGTTGACAGAGCAGTGATACATTGGCAATGTATAGTGTGCAGTTTCCTGATTGGCTTACATTATGGTATAGACTATAGATCTAAAGGTAAATGCACGATCCATCACCCCCGGTCACTGCTTTGAGTGCAGGGTAGAGCTGCGCTTCATAACTAATTTGCAGAATACAAGCGAAGGTTGGAAGGAAGATGGAGAGGTTTCCCTTGCAGTTTTTTTTTCTTTTCGCTCCAGTACTTGCGTCAGTGGAAGCGAAGTTAGGACTAATAAATAGAGAGGAAAAGGATTGTTGATAGGTGTAGATTAGAAGGCACTGTTGCTGATAGCACAGCCAGAGGTTATCCTGCATAGGAACATTCGTAGTAGGCTGCATTGTTCCTCAGAGTGTGTAGCACCCCAGCCCCGTCGAGATGAACGGCGACAGACAATGGCTGAACAATCCATCGAGAGGACCAGACGGATCCATCAGTGCTCCTTCTGACCTGTGGTCAGCGGCCAAGGCGAGCAACAGAAGGGGCATAAAGTGCCTCGCATACCAAATAGCGATGATGAAATTTAGATCCTTCATCCAGTGTATATTGGCAATAACTTCAGCACGACTGCTGCGAGTGTTGATGAACTCCAAGGTCGACAGACAATTATACATTGCATTCTGAGAGGGTTACAGGATTAGAAACCTTTTGAGGCCGTTGCCATGGATTCGGCGTCTTCAGGGTGCAAATCAAATGGAATCAAATGGGTTCGACGGAACAAACCCGACGTTAAATGACGCGGAATCGGCTGAATTATAGAGATAGGGAGAAAGCCATTGCTGGGTTTTCTCTCGGGACGTCATCAGCTGAATTATGAATGATGTGATAACTCTAAAGCTGAGTCGTTATAAGGCCGCGCATCTGAATGAATGTCTTGCATTGCGCGAATGTTTCTTCATTTGCAACAATCGTTGAGGAAACCTCTTTGCATATCTTATTTCACCAGAATGTAAAACATCTGAAAGAGATTTCGGAGTAAAATATGCGATTGCACTGACTAGATTACTTGTAAATTTTTTTGTAAGATTGTTAAGCCCCTCAAAAATGTGCCACGGTTGCAGACAGGACAGTTAAAAAGTACACCAAAAAACTGCACTCTAACGAAGACGAATAATCAGCACAGAGCCCCTAATTCTAAGCACGATTCTTGGGTGAAAAGATCAACACCGACTTGTAAGTCGCTTCATTATTCCCAGAATCGTATCCACAACGCCGCATTCTGATGAGGACAGTGATGAAGGCAGTGCAAGGCAGTGCATCCAACTCGATTGTTTAGTCAATAGGCTCTTGAAAAGTAGGTCAGAGCTCAAAGACCATTGTGTACATCACAATAAAGGCCTACTGTGACAAGTAAATAGTCATCTTACCATATTGAGTATTACGGAAAGTGCTTACGATTTCTATCCTTTATTATTCTGAGACAAAATTGTGGAGATTTTTATTGAATCGGAGTCAGACGAGAGCTTTAAGAAAGCTTTAAGAAACTTCTTCAAAGCCATACGGTGGAACTAATATGCAAAAACAACACTCGAATGATTGAATGGGGATTACTTGGAGCTATAATTACGTGTGCTATTCAGACTCACTCTCGTTGAAAGTGTAAGGACGACTAATTGTTCATTAAAGGTCCTTCATACAGAACCCATTACACGGGTAATCAGATTTTCGCCCCAGATGTCAATAAATCCTCCGATAATCGATCTGATATTTAATGATTGAGTCGAACTGTCCATTAGTAAACAGTAAATCGGTGTGTTATATTGCAATATTTACAGTATATAATCTCGATGTGTCAAACTCCCAAAACTCGAATTGCTCTATAAGTCGAGGTCATTTCGAATCCCGAGTCCCTTCCTATACCCGTACATTGAATTTTGTAACGATATGTCAAACTCCCATAAATCGAAAAGTTCTATAACTCGAACTCATTTTCCGTCCGTGGATAACTTTCAATACCTTTATGTCGAAGACAACTCATAATTATGCAAAAGTTTCATGCATAGTTGAATTTTAGGGAAACTTTGCCTGTGTTTGGATAAAGCTAACTCAACGAATTGCTCGACTCGGAGCGTCCAATCAGCGTTATTCACACCTTTCTCGAAGTTGACAGCGAGCGATTCTCGGAGTAACTCCGGATACGAATCCCATTCATACTTGCAATGGATGTGAAACAATATTAAAGATGCACAGACTCATTCAATGCGTTCCTTTGTGGTTGGCATTGTTTAAAGCCACGCAGCGATTACAGAAATCTACAAAGCGGTTGTGATCTTTTTTTATCGGCTACATCAGAAAAAAATATGAAAGCCGTTCAAGACCTCAAAGGGAGATGAATTCTTGGGCATTTTTTCCATATTTGATCCATGTTACTATTTCTCGAAAGTTCTATAGCTCGAACTCATCTCAACGGTCCCTTGAAATTCGACAGATCGAGAGTATAATGTAGTCTAAATTTTAAGTGGTATCAAATGCCTGGGGTGTTGTAACTGGCAAAAATCGGAGTGCCTGGATGACAGCGGAACGAGAAGACGGAGGCCGATAAGAATGGTGATAAAGATGTCATTCGTGGCAGTCTGTATAATATACCCGGTATGTTCATATCAGAATCCTGTGACAATATTTTCCTTAAAATGCATGTCCTATTGCGTGCATTAAGCGGGGTTCATAGTCATCAAAGGTAATGCTTTTTTACTCTTACAAATAGATTCCATTCCATTGCGAGGATCAGTTTGGCTTCGTACATGGATATCCCCATGGTTTTATAGTTAGAGCTATTTGAAAATTGCTGTCTTCTGTTTAATTCCAGAATATTTATGTTTTCTGGTAACCTTGATTAACTGATAGCAGGTGTAGCAAAATGAAAGCAATCAAGGCATCGCAAGAAGTCAGATGATGCCAGGTACATCAATTCACGGCTTGCGTGTGTTTCCCGAGAGAAATGAGAACGAGGA
>KB297953.1:188389-226552 GCA_000328365.1 Capitella teleta | reverse complement strand
CGCTTTCTGTAATCATCTGGCTGCTGCTTTAATTGACACGGTGCGGTTGATTACGCAAAGAAAAGACAGAGACGGAGACGCTGACTTCTGAACAATTAATACGAGCGGTGACACGCAAGTCGATTTCTGTTTGTAAACGATTGTCCAAAACAGTAAACAGAGTTGTGCTAATTGCAATTAACGAAAGGGTTCTTTGATCTCAAAAAAACTTTCGATTCGATTTTGATCAAGGGACCAAAAAATATGTTCAAGGAAAAGGGTTTTTCGATGAAGCAGTGTTTGAAGAATCTGAGCAATATGTAATGCTAAAGTAAAGGGGAGGCATCGGAACTTTGAAACACTACGACGATGAAAGGTCTTCGAGTTATTTGTTTTTGAGTTAGCAGGGCTTCACTGTATATGACAAAAATGCAAATTATGTTTTATAAGAACAATGCATTGAATACAGTTGCCCTTCTAGTGAAGTTCATCTCATTGTGCAACACCCAGTAAGTCGCTCAACTGGTGGTGTGGGTGTCATCTGCTCGTTATATAACGGAACATATCTGTGAAAAGAATAAGTGGAACCCCTAAAAAATTGCAACAAGAGGTTTATCAACGGTTTGTGGTAATGTTTGGGGTGCTTATGGAGAAAACAAGGTATACCAAAATTGAAAGTCGGAAAAGGTATTTTTCTGCTAATTAGTTAGTTAATTGACATAATAACTACATTAATTGATTAATTAACTAATTCACAATACTACCAATCTCTTCATAAGTATTTCCCTAATGATGTGTGAGTTCTTTTGCTGTGAAATGCTAATATCAAGCAAATAATTTGAGGTTTCTTTTTTGAGGGGTTACCATGGACATTCGATAATATTTCTCTGCCCATGATCGACCTCTACTCAAATGGTCATAGCTACATTTTCTGAACACTTAGCTATACATTGGCATATTTGGCTACCAGAGGAACTCCTCTATTGTGTGTTCCACTGAGCAGACGTTTTTTCCCCTGACAAGTGTGAGGCTTTAATAATAATAATAATAATAATAATAATAATGTTTTATTTCATGAGATATGTGCACAAGGGGTATGCAAGTACAAAATATTCATATACAAAAGATGAGAAGAATTTTTTTTTCACAGCTTTACTCTCTCAGAAGAGAAGCAAAGTAAGCCTCATTGGCATAAAAACACAGATCAGCTCAAGAGAGTGGGCTGAAGCTGACACCGACGTTGACTTGGTAAAATTAGCCGTCACAAATCGCGTCAAATGCCTAATACCTTGATCAAGGAAGATACCGGTGTGTTACTGTTACTCATGTGTCATGGCAATCAAGAGAGTTTATATAGTCTAAACTACAGGTCGGATAAAACACATGTACCACAAAAATATATGATGTGATTCCACGTCACATAATAACACTTATAGAAAGAAGTATGCCTTCAGTATGATGCAATAAACAATTGAAATAATATATAAGTTTCTTGGTGCAGTCGAATCAACAGTTTGAATCCATTAGAAAATTGACTGTGAAGCTATGGCTGGATTTCTTGATGAACAGCTGGAAAGCCATGGTTGGATATCCCTAGGCTAAGAGCAGTGTGACTCCATAGTGCCTCCCATCTGAATAAAGTCTAAAACCGAGATGCACGCAGCCAAGGCTATCTCCGGCTCATGGTTTGGGTTGGGCCATTGAATGGTACAAAACCAGAAGATGGGAATGAAGAGTGGAGGCCAACCATATTCGTGTCGATCATGATTCCGAAACCACCATCCCCTGAGCCGCCGCCGATATGTTCTAGCCGCTGCCGATTGGCCCTTTAACCAGCCACCGCCGATTGGTGCCGTCGGCCAACCTCTATCAGCCGATCACTGTAATCAGCGGCTCTCAGCCGATTCAATCCAAATATTTTACTTTCAGTATTACCGAGGTATAAGAAGTTATCATTTGTACAAGTCTTTGTTGTGCTTATGGTATTGTTTTTATAATTTGCTATCTGAGCTATCTATGAAAGTAGTTTTTATTCAGTTTGCTTAATTAAACTTATAGTAATGATTCATGACATACTGTATGTATGCCGATACATATACAAGGGTTGTCCAAAAAGATATCGGCCTGACATAGGATGAGCATATACGTACTAGGGTTAATGTAAAACATTCCTTCATGAGTAGATCATTGGTTGCTAGCTACATGCATATTACTGATAGGTGATAATAGGTCTATTTACCTGGCATTAATCCTACCATTTTTGATTATTTTGACTATTTTGACTCACAGCACTACCGAACCCTCATTTCAGAATTAAGAGGCCTAAAACAATTTGTATTGGCCTCTCATGACACTTGGTTCATTACACTGCTTGTCTACATGCATTGCTTTTGTTGGTCTGAATAATTAGTAGAATTCGATTATTCCATTTGCAATACGTTAAGCTACTGATTTCTCATTTACTTCACATTTTAAACCTCTTGTTTTTAGAAAGAACCGTGCCTTGCAAAATTAAAAAAGCACAGGTTGTACCATTGTTCAAGAAAGGTTCCCCCAAAAAAATTGTATCTACAGACCTATTTCTGTCTTGTCTGTGTTCTAAAAATCAATCAATAATAATGATGTTAATTCATGTGTAGTAATAACCTATGGAAATTTATGAAATGCCCTAAATGTCTTGAAATTGAGTAAAGCAAGAGAGTGTAATTAAATGGGACATCATATGATATGGAAATCGTTCAATCATAAAATTACCACACTAGTATCACATGTAAAGAGTAGTGAATGTTTTTTGTTATATTATACATATAGGATGATATAGCAACCATTGTCGATTAAGCCACTTCAAGCATTAACCAAGTGATTAAGCCACTCCAATGCTGAGCCAACATCTCTGATTGGTGGAGCGGCTTAAGCAGCTAGCTGGTCATTTTCACTCCAGCCAGCCAATTCTGGCTAATTACAATTTACTTCGAGGTCTACTGGGAGACTACCTGCTGAGAATGATATTCTGCAACTGCACCCTTCCTGTCGAAACAAGCAATGCACCTGCAGGTGCTACAGCCTGCCTTGCACTCGCCCAGCATTTTAGATTATAGACACATTAAACGGTAGAACAAATTATATATAGTGGACATTTAAAATATTGAAATAGTCACCGTTTTATCCAATGAGAGCAGTTCTATTATTTTAAAGGCCAGTTTACAGTGAGTGCATTCTGTCAACAATAATGACGTAAGGCACATTATATGATATTCTTTTTGATTTTTTTTTACAATGAAAAAAATCTTATATAGGAGGGTTCAAGCAATGAATTGAAACAAGAGTCAATGAGGTGAGCAGGATGAAATGACTTGAGATAACTGGAGATGAGTTGAGCTGTTACACTACCATTAATCGATGTATTAAATACATTGATTGGTCAATTATCTAATTTATTGTCTTACCATTTTCTTCATAAGTATTTCCCTAATGATGTCTGAGGCTTTTGTCATAAAATACTCATATTTGAGACGCATCGAGCAATTATTTTGACTTTTCAGGAGATTTTCACATCTGTGATTAATCAGACCCTACCAGAAACTTTCAGGTACATATTTTGGTATGTTCTTAGTCATTTTTCATCATGTCTGATATAAACCTTCCTTTTGATATACTAGTCCATGTTTGGACTGTAAAATCACCTTTGGTGTAATCAAGGTAACTAATTAGCAGAAAAAAAATACCTTTCCTAACTTTCGATTCTGGTAAGCTTTTTTTTCTTCCGTGAGTACCCTGAAACCTACGCCAAACCGTCAAAAAACCTTTTGTTGCAATTTTTTGGGGTTTGACCACAGATGTACTCCACTACTCACGATCTGAACCCCAGCAATCCGAACTCCTTCGCTATCAGAACAATCTGGCTCCTGATGCACCCATTCTCCATCATTTATTTAAGGTGGCAGATACCTAGCTCCTGTGTGTTGTTGCAGTAGTTTGAACTAGTGATCAATCCATTCAAAGTTATGTGCCTTAAAAATAAATGCCACGAATGACAAATGTTGTGACAACCAACCAATCAGAAGATCAAAGTCATTATGCAATCAAAGGAGAGAGGAAAAAAAGTTGGAGAGTCAGTGCAGAAGTCACTCTGACCCCCGTCAATTCTATTGTATTGCATTGTTTGAGAAATTTATTTTAACATAGATTCAACTCACTTGCCAGTTTCATGATTCACTTCCGATTTTCCCCTGTTAATAGCTAGTGGCATGAAGTTTTGTCGAATTTATTTCAAGAAATACTGTGTCAGATGATCACATGTTGGCTTTGACTAATGAGATATCAAAGAATCAACATTAGGGGTTGGACTAAGATTCGCAGCCTGAAGAGTTAACCGCATCGATTTCAATGCAGCATGAAATCATTGATGCAGATCCATTATTCTCTTCCTTTTGCACTTGAATTACTATTTCATTCTCGCTCACGGCACCAATGTGCTCAAAAGTCTTCTTTTACATATCACATTATAATATTTTGAGTGATTATCCCCTGGTTGCAAGGTGATCGAACTATCATCTACAATGATGACACCTATTGTTGCTCATGTTTAACATACCAAAGCCTCACTATCCGTACATAATTGTGTAAAAACCAAGGGTGTTTGGATTGCAAAGGGTGACTGTATTGTAATGTATACTGAGCTGTCAGCCTGTCTTGCAAATTAATGCATTCTTTCCATTAAAAGTACCATAAGTAACAAGATGCACATTTATATTGATATAATGCCTGTACACAGGCCTACTACACATGCATTCAAATTATCGATTGTTGACTTGTTTTATGAAATTCACGTTTACGGTTGATTGAGAGAGTACAGTTAGGCTATACATAATGGTGCACAGTGATACTTTGTACTCATTTCTACCTTTCTCAAGTCCATACTATTCTATATGGAGTTGATTGTGTCACTTGCATAATACCCGTACCCGGTTGCCCACAGACATCAGTATCTTCCGAGAGATTATGTTCCACGCATACATGTACAATGTTCATGTACATTTAATTTACCCACACATAGCCAGGGACAATGCGGAGAAACAGTTTTGCAACTTAAGTATACTAGTAAAATGTAATTGCATCATGCATGGTTACATCACTTGTGCATAGTCCATGTATACCATAGAAGATTATGAAGGATTGTGCTTCCTGATAAAATTCATACAAGTTGATTCCTTGCATAATAGGACACATTCCCAATCATAATAATTACAGTAAAACCTTGATGTGTCAAAGTTTGTGGGGTTAGCTCAATTACTTCGACTTAGGGATACTTCGACGGACGGATCGAGGCCGTTATGATATGACCGTTATGATTTCAAATCGTGTTCTGACATTTTGATTGACGATATGCGTTATGCACGTCATGCAACTATGAGAGGCTAGGATTTTGTGATTGAAACAGTAATTAACAAATTTTAATAAAAAAAAATATTGTCAAGAGGTGAAAATATTATCTTGGAAATCTTGGGGGAAATTTTTTTTACGGAAGGTTGTTGTAGCTCTAAAGGTCTCAAGTGTCTTCACGTCGAGCTTGCCTTTTGTAGCCATAGCGATGCTGATGAACTAATGATGCTGAAGACTGTTGGTCACTAGATTTATACTGTTTCTCGCACAAACACTCTAAAGAAACATATCTTTGTTGCGTGCCTTGATATTAAAACTGTCATAAAGTTCATATAATAGATTTAAGGCTGGATTTCTTTTATTAAATCTAGCTTTGAATGCGAGCTGTCTTTTGTCGGCAATTCATTAGAGATCATCACAAGCACACCAATAACAATGCCTTAGTTGAGATCCACGGTCTGTTCATCTTTGGAATCAGCCTCGCTTTGGTCGAGGCTTAAACAGAGGAGAGATAAAGGCTGCCGATTGCTTTGTGGGCCGGGGATATTTTGATGCTTTGTAAGCAACTGTGCCTAACTCTCTTTGAAGTAACCAAACTGAGAAATTTGCTTATAAATTTTTTTTACTTCGAGCTATAGATCAAAAATATGTCTCAGGGACACAGAAAACACTTCGACACAGGGATAACTTCGAGAAAGAGACATTCGAGGGTCAGATGTTAATGCTAATAGTAAAGTATAGGAGAATCGTTGGGACTTCGAAAAAACTTCGACACAGAGAGACATTCGAGGGACGAATGTTCGACACATTGAGATTTTACTGTATGTTTTTAAATTTGTATTCTCTTTATGTTGGGAAGTAATCACTCTGACATGTAGAATGTAGAGGTAAAACAATTTATTTCCAATGTTGATAAATACACTTTTTTTGCAGATAAGCTTTTATAATTGAAGAGGCTGAGGCTGGGAGTTATCTCCTCTCATCTTTGGTGCTTCTGATTTATTCTTTCTTTCCTTTATGTAACTTGCAGAAAGACATACCGCTCCGTGGGCGGCAGCCGCTCTCTGGGCAGATCTTCTCAGCGGCAGGCGTCCCCAGCGGCGGCAGGTCTCCTCAGTCAGCTGTTAGCGCTGATTTGGTACAGCACTTCTGGAGACGTTCGGCAAAATTATAATGGATCTAAACCAGCTGTAAACGCGAATCATAACGAACTTCAGAGCAAAACCTCAGTCCTTGTTTTAGGAACATCGATCGATTTGAAGGTAAATAACACTTAACTTGTTCTTTTTCGGATAATTTTGACCCGTTATTCCCTTTGGCAATTTCTATGTTATTGTTGACACCCGCACAGTGATTCGGGTTCTCGTTCCTAATTGGACCTTTCATGGTGCGTAATCCGTGTTGAGCGATAATACGGGAATTTCCGTATTCATTTATTACTGCAAGGGCTGCAACACTAATAGTCATAATGTGCAAATTGAAGCACACATCATCGATTGGGTCTCTCTATCAATTCATCTATTCGATCTTCCTATTTTTACAATCATGAATGAGGATTTTATGCAAGGCTTGAATGAAGCAAAATGGGTTACTGGTTACCTGTACTGCACTACACTGAGGCTGTACTCTCCATGGATGATGGAACGATCCAGTGAACTGGAAATGTTGACACCTAGCTGACCCTGCCAATCTTTTGATTGACCTTTAGTGGGAATCTTTGAAAGAAATATAAAAAATGTTTCGTTAAAGATCAACCTTAATGCCCGATATAACCCCAAATTCACGAAATATATATTCCCTAATTAATCTCTTCAGCGCTAAATAATAACTACCTGACATAATTTTCATGGTATAAAAGAGACACAAACAGGGCATATTCAGTGGTTCTAATTCTCCTGCCAAATTGGTTTTTAATCACATATGTTATGTTACTTATATAAATGTATCTATATCTAACTCTATACAGATGGGGCCAAAAGTAGTCTTATCTTTTCTGCTCCTTGTTAAATATCTCAATGCTTTCCAATGGTGGTCCGCATTTCTGAGAAAGTGTTACAAAACAGATTGCAGTGTAAAAACCACACAAAGATAAGAGAAATAAATACTTGGTATGATTAGTCTAACATGTCATGCAGCTATTCCTATCATTTATATTAAAATTCCATTAACATTCATGGCGATTTATCCCATTTAATAGAGTGCACTTTCCACGATATATCTGAGTGTTGGTGTGCCGTAAAACAACAGTTTCCTTCCTTCCTTCCACAATATTTCCACTTTTGGCGGCAAACAGGGCCCCGGACCTTGGATAAGTGGAAAAGCTTCATTGAACTCATAATTAAAGCAATGCTCTTGTACTATTGTTTTGTTTGGGAGTGCTATTGTTGTGACAGCAAAACTAATGTTTATATCCTAAAATCAAAACAAAGCAGAGAGTTTGTATTGAAGTGCAACACAAGAGATGACATTCCTTAATGCTCCTTCAGGGCCTCATCTGATTTTGCTCTCTTTTGCGATCACTCAGCTCTCACATTTGAATGTTCCTCCCTCATTCATAATTGACTTTATACTTGATTTATTTGCATTAATGGGCACAGAATAAGTTAGTCAATCCATACTAGGTAGTTATTTTTTGGAATAATTGATACATTTAGCAAATTTTAGATTTTAGCTTTTAACATAGAGTTGATAAGACTACTTTTGGCCCACTCTGTATATTCACTTATGTTGACCTTTAACAAAACTGCGTTGTCTTACACCTTGAAGCAGCATGATTTAACTTGAATGCTCAAATTCTCGATAGTAGCCACCAAGCTACAACTTGACCATATCAAAGAGATCAGCGGCAGAGGACGGTGACGAGCTATATCTCACCATGATGGATATTCTCGTTTGCAAAATGATTTATAAAGCGTTCAGCCACTGCTAGAACTAGTATTCAGACCAACAATTAGTGTAACATGCCTGATCACAGACGTGACTTTGGGAAGATGCGAATGCAATAAAAGCATGTGGCACTACAATTAACTCGTCTTATCTGGTGTCAATATGGCGTTAGCTACTTCAAACTTGCCCACATGATTACAAACGCTTGCATAGGCTCCAATGCAGGTTCAATTTTTAAAATGGGGAGTGAGCAAAAGATCTTTTGCTTAGGGTTGACAAAAACATCAGCTTTTTTTATTTTTTTTTATTTTGAGCCCTGACTAAATTTTTACTTACCGTGTGGTAACTATTCTTGATATTTTTACTCACCAGGGAGAATTTTAATTTTTACTTGCCATTGGCTAGTAATTATTTTGAGCCGTGCGTCTACATTGTGTAGTAACAGTACAGTTCAATTGCAGACACGTGCACTTTTGTATGGATGTGCACAAGTTGGAGCAGGATGCGGTCAGCCTGGCCAAGCGAGCTGTGCAGTGTGACCAGGCTGGACTCACAGACACCGCAATATCGTACTACACAGAGGCGGCTGATGCTTTGCTTAATGCTAACATTGCTGGCTCACGATTGCCACAGCTCAGGGAAAAAGTGGCCGAGTACATGAATCGTGTTGAGCAGCTGCAAGTCAATTGTGAGCGTCCATGAACCAAATCTGCAATTATTTAGTCATAAATTTCAGACAATGCTGCGTCTGCTTTCAATCAACCGGCAAAGACACCTCTGCAGGTTAGTTACGTCTGGAATTATTGTTAAATATGTTTGGCCTTCAATATTTATCGCTTTAGCTCGAGATGGAGCGGGCCCGGTTCCTCCTGGAGAAGGCTTTTGATGAAGATGGAGAGAATAACCATGAAGAGGCCATTGACCTTTACATGGAGGCAGCTGAGTTCTGTTTGTCCCTGGTATGTCTATTTCATAGCTATCATTTATCGTTATCATTTATCTTAAGGTATTCAATTTTCCATTAAAAAAATATGAAATTCACTTGGTATATAGAACAAATAATGACATGGACGATCATATATACTATATGCTGCTTCCTACTTTTCAAAGACAATGTTTTGGTAGCTCATTATAACTATCCATGGAATACTTGTGTATGGAATGATTATAGTTTATAGTTTAAGTATTTTCCTGTTTTGACCCACCTTCAGCAAACTGATATTTGCTGTGTTCGCAGGTCTTATAGTTCGGATTTGTGGAATAGGCGTATATTTGAAGTGAAGCTGACTTGCTGGGCATTTAACCTAGACTAAACTGTCTTTACAGATATCTGAGATAGATAACCACTTGTGTGCAAGGTTTGATAGAGGCCTTGATTAATGAGTTATGTAACTTGTAACAGGCTGTTGGCCTTTGTTTCTCATTTATTTGTTTTCCTTTCCCCACCAAGACCAAAAGAGCTCCTGATTTAGAAACAAGGAACAAAGTCACAAGTTTGGCCAAGCAAGCTGTTGAGAGGTTTAATTGCTGAATATGCATGAATCATTTTTTATTTTCTAATTTGCCTCTCAGAGCCGAGGCGTTGAAAGGGGATGCACCAAAAGTAGCAGCCTCGTCTGCCGCTAGCAACCAATCTCCGGATCCTGTACGTAACATAGCAGTCAAAAATGCGTCAGGAAGCGATGATCGGAGGCAACCTGTTCAGGTTGCAAGCGGTTACACCAAGGAAGAAATTAAAGTTCTCAGGTATGCCTCAACTCTAATGCTTATTGGTTCTTGCGTTGACAATTTTCTCCGTTCAGAACAACGTCGTACATCAACGGTCGTGAATATGTTCCCTTCCTTTCGGTGGACGTCAGAGAGAAGTTTGCTCTTCCTTTGCCATTCAAGTTAGTTGTCTTATCAAGCATTATCATCATTTGATTATTGTGTTTACGCAGTGATAAGCGATTACTTCCACTCTCTGCCAAGCAGAAGGCTTCTCTAAATCGATGGGCTCGACCTGATGAGTACATGTCTGACCCATCCATGGTGTACGCAGTATCTCCTCTCGCCATCAAACAGGTACCTTTTTTAGCTCTTCTCTGTTCTATTCTCTTGTCTGATAGCATTTTTCCAGACACTATATTTATTTCTCTAATTAATCAGTATTTTCTCCTAATTCCAAAAATAGTCTGCTGATATGTGTTGAGGCATTATAGGCAGCATTGGTTCGATTGCCCAACTATAATTTAATTGTGCCAGCATGCGTTGAATCCACATTTGTGTGTGATAGCTTTTCGTGTTGCCTGTTTCAGAGCATTGTGTCGGATTGTTCCTTTGTGGCATCTTTGGCGATTGCAGCGCAATATGAACGCCGCTTCAACACCAAGCTTATCACCAGGTTCGTGGTTCTTGATGTTGGCTGTTATGCACTAATTGGAGCGATTCATTCATTCATAGAGCACGTTAACATGTAATAACATGGCGTTCTTAGATCAAAATTGAACGCACTGGGAAAAGCAGCTTGAGTGTCTTTCATGCACTGAGTTGAATGCAATTAGTATAAATATTTGGCAGCATTCACCATAATTAGATGTGTGATAGGTTGAAATAATTATTTTATTCTAAACCAGATTCTTACTCATTAATTTGATCAGTATTTTATCTCTTTTTATTTATAGTAAGTGTTTAGAAATTGTTATACCCGTATATACAGTCAAACCTGTCAGGGGATCAGCTGAACGTGGTCATCTTAGACAGGTGGTCATCCTTTGCACAGTTAGTATGGTGACCTCAATTTAATGCCAGGTTTCAGTGTTGTATGGTTAAACACGATGGATACATTACTGAACCTCCTAAAATGAATAGCACAGCATTTGTGGTTGATTCAACATTATTTCAGATGCATGCATGTACAATAACAATCACTTGAGTATAAAGAATAAATCAGAAGAAAAGAAAAATGAGGGAAGATGCAGTCCATTTCCATGGTTTATATGTCGTCAGTCTTCGCATTCATTCGCAGATTAAAAGATTCAGTTTTTGGACCAAAATAAGGTGGTTGCTGGTCGCGTTAGACAGGTTTTATTGTATGATGTTATTGTTATGCACTTATGATGTAGCAATCTACTTGAATAAATTATTATTGTTATTTATTTTTCTCTTCTTTGCAGCATTATTTATCCACAAAATCGCAAGGGGGATCCGCAGTACAACCCATGTGGCAAGTACATGGTCAAACTCAACCTGAATGGAGTTCCACGCAAGGTGAGGAAATTATTTTAATACACGGTGGTATTGGTATCTCAGCCTTGTATTCACAGGCACTATATACACCAACATTTTGTCTTATTTTCATGTGCATAAATTATTTTCAGGTGGTCATTGATGACTTGCTGCCTATTGGTCATCACGGAGAACTGCTGTGTTCATATTCCATCAACCGCAATGAGCTGTGGGTGTCCCTCTTGGAGAAGGCTTACCTCAAAGTCATGGGAGGATATGACTTCCCAGGATCAAATTCAGTGCGTACCCCTTCCCTCCTCCTTTAAACTCTTCCTCTATCCTTCTCAACTCAATTTCTACAGAATATTGACCTTCACGCACTTACTGGCTGGATCCCTGAACGTGTGGATTTACAAGATCCAGAAGAGTTTGATCCGGACAAGGAGTTCCTGAAGATTCAGTCGCGCTTCCACAAGGGAGATTGCCTTGTGACGACTGGCACGGGAGAATTATCAGATGATGAGGCAGACAGGGCAGGCCTGGTTTCAACCCACGCGTATGCTATGCTGAACATTATGGAGGTGAAGGTAGGCGGAGTGGTGCTTCCAGACCAACCGATGGTCATGGTCTCTTTCGGCCGCAGGGACATCGTCTGTTCCAGCTGAAGAACCCGTGGAACGTCAAGAGGTGGAAGGGCAACTTCTCTGATTTCGACACAGTTCACTGGACCCCAGAGATGGAGAAAGCGCTCAGCTATAACCGCAAAGTAGCTGTGGACAACGACAACGGAATCTTCTGGATCGACTTTGATTCTCTTCGCAAGTTCTTTAAGATTATTTACATCAACTGGAATCCTGCGCTGTTTGCCCACACAACCTGCATCCACAGGTCAGCACCTGCTCATTGTCCTTTGGACGATTGCTGCCAGTTATCATTTGTATTGATGTAACACACATCAAATGTTGATTGAATTGGTAACAACCACAAATGTCGAATGGAGCAATAGCATGATTAGTTCACCTCATCTGAATGTTCTTATTAATATGGTGAAATATTTGTATATTTTAGGACATGGAGAGCGGGCGAAGGACCCAGGAAGGATCGCTACAGTGTGGCCAATAACCCGCAGTACCGTTTGGACGTCACTGCCTCAGGCCCAAGTGCTGTTTGGATTCTTCTCTCCAGGCACATCATGGACAAGGTGACCATCAACTCTACAGGATGCTCATGAGCTTCATAAATAGTTCATAATTATTAACTCTCAAGTCAATTGTATTTGACTTCTTGACTAACCTGCTATCTGCGAAAACCAATGTTCCCAGGCCGTGAAATTTAATTCTCGATGCCTGCCCAGTACTGCACCTCCGCATAACGAGGCCAGGCGTTTTGTGTTACTGTCTATCATAGTTTTGAGAACCCTTGGAAGGATTTATCAATTTGTATGGGGGAACCATGTGTTGATTTATAAATTTTATATGTCCAGTATTTAGATGATGGATCCTTTGAAATTCTGAATGAATTTGACTTTTTCACTTTTTTCTCCATTGCAGGATGACTTTGCAGACAACAAAGAGTTCATCACAATTGTTGTATACAAGAACGAAGGAAAGAAAGTCTTTTATCCGAGTATGTTATTTGTGATCATGTTACTACTTCTGTCAATCACTGTCATGGCTACTGATTTACTAATAGTACCTCTATAAATGATTTGCTTGTCTTGCAGACGACCCAAAGCCCTTCAAAGACGGAGTACGAATCAACACTCCGCACTACTTGGTGAAAATGACTGAAAATAAAGGAAGGACCAGCTACACGCTGATCGTATCTCAGTACGAGAAGAGCCACACTATCCACTACACACTGCGTGTCTACAGCTCATGTCCCTTCAAACTCAGCCCCATTGCTGATCCCTACAATCCCAAATGTGCACTGGAAGTGAGCGATTCCTCTCGTATTACTTACATCATTCATTTTGTATTGTAATTGGAGATTTGGTATTCCCAATAAGATTTTAGAAGCCACTTGTGTTGCTGATTGAAGTATGATTTGCGAAGCTCTATAAATTTCAAATTGTTTTATAAATGTCTTTGCTTGCAGATGACAGGTGAGTGGAAGGGAGCCAGCGCTGGAGGCTGTGAGAACAACATGCAGAGCTATAACCGCAATCCAATATACCAAGTGAATATAGACAACACGTCCACCAATCACCTTCTGGTGGAACTCCGTGCTCCCAAGTAAGTGCTGCTTTGCTCAGCTTATGTAGTTAGCTATTATATCTTATTGGCTTAATGATACAGAGTTTTCTTTGTAATTAGTGAGGGGGAAAGGGTCTGGAAAATTGAAATATTTTTTTTGAATTGTAGGGAGTTCAACGTTGGAATAGCTGCGGTGCCTGTTTCTCATAACATCCCACAACCGGAATCTGCGATGAAGAAGTTTCGTTCAGGACCTCTGAGGTGAGTCAGGTCTTTTTTATGCTGTGATTGTTCCATGATTTACAAGACAAGGGTCTTGAGACAAGATCTTGTAAAGTAATCATAAAATTCGATTGATATCTAGACCCACATAGTGTCATATAACCTGGGTTATGTTTCAATTTATTTTCCATTTTCTTGTGTCCAATCAATGTGTTTTGTTTGGCAGGCGTGGCTACTGTATTCTTGAGCTGACTTCCCTTCCCGGCGGTTTGTACAACATTATGCCGTTCACGTTCTATGCAGGCCAAGAGTCCAAATTCATTCTCAACGTCAGTTCTTCTTGTAAAATCTCTTGTTCACGAATCCAGTGATTTTGGTGAACTTTTCTTATGGTGCCGGCTGCCCTCCCCCCATCTCGCATATTGATAATTTATTCAAGTCATTATCTTTTATCGGTTTCTACTTGTTTTGCTGAATTAAAGCTCTCTCTGTGATAATTAGATTCCTCTTTCTTTTTTCTTGCTAATTGTGAATGGTATTTCTGTTGTGATTCTTGTAGAGGTAAGTCTCTCAAGTGTTTGACGGTTAAACTCTTTCGAATCAACGTATCTCTGCTTATTTGTAATAAATTTTATTATTAAAGTTATGGGGTGATTGATATTTTTTTGTCTCCTCATTCGTTAGGACAGGATAAGACTTGATTCGTGACTGACGAATAAACCAAGTGACCTAAGTCGGTGTTCGGTGTACGTAAACCAGTACATATTAAGTGCGATCAGTCATAGCGCACACGAGGCTGGCTTCGCGGTGGTTTGTCGAAACTCATAACGTCCGCCTCTCATGAAGAACGTTATGATGATTGGTCTTCGTGGTTTGACCACGTTAACAACTCAACCCAAAGTTGACATACTACCAACGAACACACAAGACTCTTATATGGTGTAGTATGGTTCGAGCCTATTTCTTTGTGATTATTACCATGAGCTTATCTAGAAGTCACCAGTTTAGCCACGTAAGTCAAAATACTATTGAGTCTTTATCGCTTGGCTAATTGTTTCCGCCGATGTGGGAACCGTGAAAGCGATTGTGCTCTCTACCGCATCAATTTATGAATTATGATATAATTATCTCATGAACTAGTACGAAGGATAGAGCAGTCAAGAATTCTCAGCATTCAAGATTCTCTCGGAAAAAAATGTGAAATACATGTCATAGCGATATAAACTAAATGAGCAGTAACATATGGCTAACTATGTAAGAAGAATAGAGATAGGTTGCTACTTGCTATGCTTGCTGATCAACACAAGCGATTTGGCTTTGTCGCCTCGAGTCGGAAAATGATGATAAATCATTAATATTTTGAGTTATAGGGGTTATAGTATATCTCAAGACGTTTTAATCGACTGATTCTCACACAATTTAACAAAAAAAAAAAAAAAAAAAAGAGAAAAAAAAGAGAAGATAATTGAGTCTTTTTGCCACATTGTGTGGAAATATGTGGTCAATTGTTCAAGTCCATATTACCCTATTCCCCGGTGTACTTTGCATAGCGTTATTATCATTATGCGTTACGATTTCCATTCGATCAAGTGTGTATTACAAGAATTAGAGTTGCAATTGAGCAAATTCGCTGATTAATTTTGTTCAACATGAAATGGATTTGTGAGTGCATCGACAAAAATTTTAGTACCCTAGATTTTAGGTTGGGTAAGAGTAGAGAGTGAGATAGGAGACTGACTATTTTTCTATCTCATTAAAGAAGCATTTTGAAGCTGAAAATAGCTCAAAAATGACAATATATAATCATGTCCTGTGCCCGAACCAGGCCTAAAATTTCATTTTTTTTTTTTAACTTTTGTTGACCGTAAAAAGTTCCTTCAATAATTGTTCATAATTTGAGCCTTTTTGGTGTGCCGAAACCATTATACACTGTATAAGAATCAAGCAATTTACAAGGCAGTGTCGTAATTTTGTAATTATCAAATTATTTGAAGAAAACAACTACAATAAAAGCCATAATTGTCAAGATAAGAGGCTACTGTAATTATTAATGATAATTATATTTGACTAATAGTGCGGTTTTAGAGAAATAACGCTTTCCGCCAGGTTGAAAAATCCCCATTACTTGTAAATATACTTTTGAGCCACCCTGTACTTTCGAATCACTCTGTACTATAATTTTTAGGGAGCGATATCCATTCTGATATATTATTAGAAGCTAGTCTCCATATCTACGTCACAGGCCACGTAATTCACGACCTCAGAAGACAATTATTACCCGAAGCATTGGTGGCATGATGTATCAAATAATATCAAGATTATAATCAAGGCATGGTTCCACAAAGTCTGAAGACCGAAGATAACACAAGCGATACAGTCAGTTATATTTATGTATCCTTATGGGAGGAGCGTGTTTAGCCATCCTTATGAATAATCACCGTGTGTTTGTGTTGCGTATAGTTTTTGCTCGTCAAGCCCACGTGCGACAGAGGATGACTTGGACACCATCATGGCCCCACGTGCCATACCGGGTGCAGAGAACAAAGCCAGTCCTGCTGTATACCATGTTCCCTGGCCAATCCTTCATCACAAGAACTTCATCCCAGCCATACTCACCTCGAGGGAAACCTGGTTAATCAATGGCATTCATAAAGAACTCGTCCTTCGAGGAGGCATGAAAGAAGCATCACGGACACTTGGTCGTTTGAGTCAGAATGCCTCACACACAAAGAAGTGAGCAGCGTGGAGACGTCGCTTGATGGTCATCTTATCCGCATGATTGCGTCTTTGTTAAGGTATAAGCAGAAATACGTATTGTTCAATTGAAACTTACTGTTGCACGAACTTGCATCTACGCATAATTGATGCTATACAATTGAATTAGAATAATACTATAAACTAAGAGGACGCGTGCAGCTAAAGCATTGCAATACATTAATCGATGTGATATGGCAATACTTTATGTCCCTCGATCAACTCTTATAGAAATATGATCTTTTGGAGTACGGAAATTCAGAACTTTGAGTTGGAGCGGTCCTCGACTGCATCATGCATGTTTGTAAAAAAAAAATGCGCCGTTTCCTGGCACCTGAATACTTGGTTCGGTCCCATTGGCTTCCTGGGCGAAACCTAAAAATGGCTACTGATCCGGATCTAGAAGACTGATTCTTGTTTCAAAAGAAGCAAAAATCAATATTACGTTTAATTTCACCTTTAACAAAGCTAGTTTTGCTTTATTTACGCGATGTCCTGTTTCGCACATTTAATGAGGCGAGGAAACGAAGAAATGCTGACTTTCTTGAACGGGTTTACCATTGCAATAGGGGTTTTCATTTCTCACTATTTCAATCTGCCAAAAAAAAATCATGCTATGCGTGTTTCACATCAAAATCCTCAAATATTCACCCATTAACATATTGTTGTTATGGCAAACTATTGGAGCTTTCTTTTCGCATTTTCACTTTTCTCAAATCGTTAATTCGATTAATGTTCTTTCTGCTGAGTCCGTGCACTGGCCACTTCTAGGTTTCGCACTGAAGCCAATGAGACCGTTATGTAACCGAGGATGCAGGGTGATCGTCCGTCGGTTACATCTAGTGGATCAAACGTGTTAGTAGCTCGATGCGACCAATGCTGAATCATGCTGACCACCTCACCACCCGCACGGATGCTAATGAAAATGCGATATTATCACGTCATAGGTTAAATTCCACTGGAATTCAACAATCAATGCATGGTGTCTATATAATTATCGTAATATTCTTGATGCCATATATTTTAACAGCCACTAACTTTATAAATACATGTATACGAACAAGAAAGGAAAAGGGAGATTCCCTATAGCAATATACACAGATTAAACACCATAACTCAGCGATGTCTGAGGAACCTCCCACTGTTTATTTGCCATGCAATATGGCTGCAACACATTGTCATGTATAAATACCATCCATGCAATATATCGATTCCACAATAACGACAAATAACCACTCTGACACTGATCCACTTTAATGTGATCTGAGTTCAAATCTACTCCTTTTCGACTCTGAGGTCCTTGATAAAGATTAAAGGCTCACGTGAATTGAAAAGAACAGTCCACTTTTCCAGAGAATACTTTAAATAATTCATTCGAACGGCAATGTGGATGACCTCCTATGGGAATAGAAAGGTTCAGTTCACATTGCTTAACGAAGCAGGCGTCGGCATTGGAGTTGAGACTGTGGGGGAGATAGGGAGCGTGTGCAACGGCGGCGCAGATCTAGTGCGCAACCATGACTGACTGTATTCACGTATATCAGTGGAATATCAATAATATCACTCAGACTGCGATTTTGCAAAGACTATAATACTCGAATAAGAGAGAAATAGAGAATGCCACACATTTGGTCGATATGATAGAAAACCAGGCGGCATTTTGGGCGCAGAAGTAAGTTATTAACGAGCGGCACAGGCCTATATACAGTAGTCAGATGTTATAAAAGAGGACAGAAAAAGAGTCTCACAGAAGTAAGGTACACAGACAAAGCGTGATAAGCGTCCAAGCCTTATCACATATAGTGTCACTAGAAAGAAATAACAAATGGCTTATCAAGCGAGAAAATCATGACGAATAGCCCTGAGAGAAAGCATCAGCGGAACGTCGTCCCTGTAGGAAGTATACATCATCATAAAGTCGAAGGCGCGGGGCTAAGTGGACGCAGATAGAATCCTAAGATACGCCGCGGATAAAAATACGCACTGTATAACTGCTTTGGGGATTAGTGCAAACGTAGATTAGCTCGTATAGATACAAGCTACAAATATCGAAACTTTGAAGCTAAGCTCACTTTAACAGCCTTATTCTTAGATTATACCACTTTCAAAAGGATAATCACCGTTGAAGCAGACCAGGAATTTGAACATTCAAGATTTCAAATAATTATTTGAATAGTGATCTACCATTAGCTAGCGGGATATGTTCGACTATTGGAATTACGGGCGAGATTTTCGAAGCGGCTTCCCTATGGGTTGGAGTTAAAGACCATCTGATATCATATCTCATCCATTCAAAGATAGCAGCAAGAATCAAACGAAGGTCACTAAGATGGAGAGCTATCTGGCGTGTGATCATGACAAATGTCTTCCTGGAGAGCTCAGGCTCAAGGCAGAGGGCAATGGCTTTTGTTTAAGGCTCCGAGAAACTCAGCCTCAGAATTGATTTGGTGCAGTTCGTATTGGACATGATGGATATATGAAACGCTTTGTATGCCGATTGCTGTCCTGGAATGTATGCACAAAAATGCCTTCCTGTTCATCGCATTGCAGCGGAGGAGACATTCAGTCTGCTAAAACCAATAACGATGATATCGAGTCATCAACGATGCCCGTGATATGACACTGACTATATGACGTGATGTGACAGGGAGCTACTGTTTCTCATCTTCATTGGGGTGAATGAGGGATCAGGACTTTGTAGCCTATAATGTCAATTGAGCATCTGGATATATGTGAGACAGGGTTCCGTTTCTCAGAATTCAAAAGAAAAGATGATGGAGTGAACTTGGTTGCACAGTCAATACTGCGTACTCACAATCAATCTCACGACTTCAATCTTGATTTAATTTGTTTAGACTCCAACCAATATTAAGAGTCTGAACTACTCGAGGATTATTAAATTAATTTCTGACCTGTTATTGCAGTTTATTGTCACAAAATAATAGTCTATTTCGGCGCCCACCCATCTTTATCTTTATTAAGAGCATCTTAGACCTCAAATCCATTGAATGCGATCCGCTATTCAGTCTCTTTCATCTCATTAAATGTGCAATTCAGCCAAAACACATTAATCTAGCTTAGGTGCAAATTACTTCACTTGCCTGATAGAAGACTCCTTCACTGGAAATCTAGACAGGTTTTAATTTGGCTGATTGTGGAGGAAAGAATAAAACTCCATGGGAGGTATTCATCGGGTTGCTTTGTGAAACTTTTTAATTTGTTTCGAAGAATCAACCATAAAACAGAGTCAAAATTTATTTTGCTGATCAAATTCATTTTGAGTAAACATTAATCCACACCTGAGACGTGTCGGCAGCGTAGAAGCGAAAAGGAATCCGTTGGAAGAGTGAAGTGACACCCAGCTTGACGAGACGTGTTATTTACGGGCTGACGCATGACGCCTTTTTTTTTTTGGACTCTTTTTGACCAATCACAGGTCAGGTGAGTCAGTCACACAAAGTGAGGCTCAAGCGATAATGCGTGACCGAACCTAGCTTTTTTATGCAACGACCACAGTTAAATTTAAACCAACCAGAACACTCCTCTCGAAAAAAAAAAAAAAAAAAAAAAAAAAAAAAAAATTGTTCGAGAAGTTTCATTTCGAATAATTATCGGAACGTGGCCAACCACTGTAATTGGTATATATTTGTTCATGTAATCATTCTTTGAGTGTCAATATCTTGGCAATGGACGCCTCATTCATCCCATCGAAATTCTTTGAACCCAACACAATGCTTATGTGTATTATGAAATAGACACTTAAGAGCATGACCTTTTTTCCGGGTAACCAACGATATCCCAAAAAAGGGGAACACAGGGTCTTTGCATTGGAGGGGGGGGGGGGTGATTATCTACCCCCATTCATCAACGTCAATACGGACCTGCTGTCTTGATTTGCCATAAATTGGAAGCGATGAATCTTTATTCAAACCGTCTTCTTTAGATAAATATCTCAAGAACAATAATTCATTTTGTTCGCTTGTTTTTCTTCCTCGATTCATCTTCAAATTAGGCTTATTTCCTAAGGCTCAATGAAAAAATACAAGAGACACTAAAACTCAAATTATTCCACCGTTTTCATATCGGATCAAGAGGTTTCTAATATCAATGAAGAGTAAATAATGATAGCAGGGTCCTGGTGGCGTATAATAATATCAATAGTTCAATGCATTATTACATTTGCGTGTATGAATGGATAACATTAATATACTTCATACAGTTTCCCATTTAAGGAGCCTGTCAGAGTTTGAGAGAATTGTGTAATGTAACGTATACCGACAATTAATCGATATCTTTAACAAAACCTTCGAATAAGATTAGAAACCCGATCGAAGAGAGTTTAAGTAACCTGAGGCCGACCTCTTTATCACTTATGGGGAACACGTGCCGTTGCGATTGAATTTCTGGAGGAGTTATCACACCGCCACTTCAAAGGACTGCGCTGGCATCTCCGGTGTTTTAGCCTTGTAATCGAGTTTTGACACCTCTCTCTCTTCTCGTGCTTTCATCAAAACAAGATCACCTTCACACGCAATGGATCTTAATGCAATTCACTAAGAGTAGCATAACTCAATCCGACGAGTGATGACACATTTAGCTGCTTGCAAACAGTCTATTTTACAAGCCTTCCTATCGTTATAACATTAACAGTAAAAACAAATTATTCTATGAACACACCAAAGAGATGCTCTAGCTATAGTATGGCCTCTTTGAATGGCTGATGTAGCCTCCTGGAGTATACACGAGATCATATGGATTTTAAATTTCCATGTTGTCTCAAATTATTTCGAACGTGGGGTTTTTTTCTGCAAATTACCTTCTTTTTTTTTTTTATTTTTTTTTTTTTACCATACTGTGCGTGATAAGAATGCATGCAACCAGTTCATGATATGAAGATATTAAAGTTAAAAATGATAATTACGGAGCTATCAGATAATGCGCAGTCAACTGCACATTTTTCCCTTGTGGCTCATTCTGCGTGCGTTGTCCTATTCTTTCGTGACCACTGTTCCATCTCCAATGCAATTGAGATTTTTGCTTATCCACACAAAGCCATAGGAAATGCATTTTACTGTTGAATTGAGGCCGTAATTCACGTCAGAATGCGTGGACCATTGTTACAGTTGTCTCAAATCTGACCTTCCTGCTTCCGAAATTCAAGGACATTTCTCGCACATAGAATAATGCGTTCTTATTGCCAAACAGCAAATAAATCCGGAAAACCATGGAGTCATGACTGAATATAATAGGGAACCATTTCAAATTGAAGAATGACGACCTGAGATACAATGATAAATCTTGATAAGAATCTAAATATCTGAGTATGGCCTTGACTAAGAACGTTCCAAAGACTTGTTTACGAAAAAACGTTCCGTGCCTTGATCACAATATTATTCAAGATGTGCGTAATCACAGGCTTCATATTTTTCTCCAATAAAATTATAAAAAAATAAGCGACATCCACAATTATCCAGCTAGGCCCAATAAATTTATACAATTTGTATTCAAGGGTGTGGCAGTGAAAAAAAAAAAAAAAAAAAAAAAAACCATGCAGCCAGAGTCAGCCTTAGATATATATATATTTTCTTGGACTATTTAAGTATTAGCCGTTTGTCTTATGAAATTCCAAGGCATAAAACTCATTCGAACCTAGATTGAGGATGGGCATAATCAAGCATGTATAATTATTGATTACTGTTCATTCATAATCCAACTCAAATTTCAATAGGCCTAATTATGCTTTGTCGATTTAAAGTTGATGGATAGTTACTTCCCTAGAGACATCCCTGATATTTATTTGACAGTCTGGCGCAGATCTATGGCAATCTTCAATAGGTCTAATAATTTTACACGTGTTCGCTCAAGAAGGAGGGGCTGAAAAATACATTTGCTCATGCCGCCGGCAAGTCAGCCATCACAAAATATCCAGATATCACACGACCAGACTTGTTAGTATCGCCCATGGTCATAATCATTTATTTAAATAGCAAATTTCATGCAATCCCAGTTTAACTCATACTCAATTGTAACTTACCCTGTTATTGTTTGTTTTTCGATTCCGTATTTATAACAGTGTTATGCGCGTCTTTGATTTAGCTCATGTTTTTCACTGTTCTCCACCTGTTTGTTATTAGCCACTTTTATTCTGACATAAAATGTGATTTGCAGGAAATAACAAGCATCATCATAATTATTTTAGTTCTTTGAAATATTGAATCCATCATTTCTATTTTGTGACTCATAATTATTACATTTATTTGTAATTGTAAACCATCCTTTTTAATTACGGACCCATCCTTTGTGTATTGGGAACCATAACGATTACTTTGTGACACATCGTTTGTAATCAGGAACCATTATTTTCTAAATTCATTATAGAAAAAAAAAAAACATTGAGTTTAATCGAGCTGAAGTAATTTGATCTTAGCAAGTGACCTTTTTAAATATTGACAGCCAGTGTCGCATTTAGCTTTATACAATGCTGATAATTCCTTATCAGTCACTACCAACAATTGCAAGCTTAACAATTCCTCGCAGCTCAGCAACGTGTGAGTCTTTCATTACCAACCGCTAGAAATGTGTACTCTTGGCAATTGTTTGGAGGAAATCTAATATTTGTGGCCTATAAGGAGTTCTGTTGTGAAACTCTTTATTTTTAGACACCTTCTATTATTTGTCGAGGCAATCATTTATAGGCAAAGCAGTTAAACATCTTTATTGTAAGGAGCCCTTTGTGTTCAACTGCGTTGTTTTTGATGATGTTCCTGCTGTGCATTTTGCCACAGTAAGTATTGTACCACAATTTAATATGCATTATTCAGGATTCTCCAATAAATTTTCATCTCATCTCAAATGCAGCGCTCCGTTTATTCAGGTAGTTCTACATTGAGGCCCTGAGTTCGGATTCAGGGCCTGCACCCCCATCGTTGTCATTAGCAGATGTGGTCCAGTCTAAGCCCTTCTGATCCTCTGCTTCTTAAAATACTGGTTTCACTTAATGAAATTTGTAGACGATATTCTCTTTTCATGCGAGATTATCGAATTGCTTAAGAATTCACCATTGATAATAAATGTCATTCAAACTTTGAGCTGACAAGTGTTTGAGAAGCGCGGTTTGAGGAGAAAAAAAAGTAAAGTTGTAATGAGAAATTATGTGACTGTGACTTTCGAATGAGATAAACATTGATATTATTGATTTGATTACGTCTCTATAAAGTAAGAGAGGCAGAATGCAAGAACTGTAGGATGCCCTTCGTATTTTAGGAACTGGGATTTCGCACCCCATTATACTACATATTATATAGCTTAAAAAAAAAAACAAAAACAAAAACAAAAACAAAAACGAAATAAACGAAAAAAAACCCCCAAACAATATTATATTATAATATAACTCTTTCTTCTACAAATCTGGAGCAGCCTGAGGATGAGGACGCCTTGGGTTTTCATGACCGTTTTGGCCTTGGCCTTGCAAATCACAAACTCTCTTCCCGTGGGTATGTCACCAAAACCAGCACAAACAACGCCACCACCAACAACAACAACGACGCTCCCTTGGAAACCAGTTAAAACAACACAGGCACCAACAACACGAACGATGCCACCACCAACTGGATCACCAACGGTTCCACCAACGTCAACAACCTCGCATAGTACACTAGTTCGAATTACATCAACAACACCTGCACCAACAACAGTTCCACTGACATCAACAACCCCCTTTTGGACACCGCTTCAAGCTACACCAGTACTGCCAACACCTGCACCAACACCCGCACCAACAACAATCCCAACCGTTTTAACGTCACCGCAAGGTAAGGCAATGGGCTGATTGGTTTGCAGTTAATTATTAGTATTATACTGCTCGAAACTTTGAAGTGAGACACATCTTTTTGCATCCGTAGCTCATTTATGGGATCAGATCTCATTTTCAGAATTATTATGTAGAAAGTATTAAGAACCCATACATGTATATTTGAGAAAATCTACAAATGATCACATAATTTGGACATCACAACTCATCACTGATCAATCATAGTTATCTTCATCTCAGTTTGAATTGATAAAATGCATGCAACATGTAACATTTAAAGTTAAACGGCATCTTCACAAGTTCACATCAGGCAACTGCAACTTGGTATATAATTGGTGCCTGTTCGGTGCTTTTTCAATTTGTTAACTTTGAAGAGATTGATTCAGAGCAGGAGAGCAAAAGTAATATATAATGGAAGCGACTTGCTGATCAAAACATCGCTGGCTAAATGGCGAAGTCTGTACGACTTCAGAGTTTGCGCATTATTTAATGTTAGTTACTCTACTATTGTGTGTTACTACGCAATCACGTTGCTTGGCTTGCTTTATGTTCATACCTTGCTTTCCATTGTGTGTGTGAATGAAATGATTTCAGGTTTTTTGTTACTGTTTTAGAAATGGTTAATCTCTCATACATTTTGATTGACAATCTTGATAATGTATATTACAGCACACTAACTATTATAATAATTGTATAATCAAAGTCAGATCCAGATTGCTCAGGGATGGATTTCACTGGACAAACTCAAATCACCTTATGTTGGTGGCATTTCATCGTCACATTCATCGAATGAGATTGTATGGTTGACCCTCCACCACCAAAGTACAAACCAAAGCGAAACTCAGATGCAAACACTTGTGAAACAGTTGAGAGGTTTTTATCTTAATATCGCTCGTCATATTAATTCCCCCTATTACTCGATAGCTCTTCATCTTGCCTAGCACCATCAAAATCAGCACACAGCGATTGGCATTGTTTATGGGCCAGTTAAACAGCACTCCAGCCAGACTGCTCAAGAATTGTTAAATTTGAAGTAAAAAAATGAAATTTTAGGCCTTGGTTCGGACACATGACATAATATATAGTCATTTTAAAGCCTATTGTGGCTTCAAAATGCTTATTTAATGAGATACAAAAATAGTCAAGAGTCTCCTACCCCACTCTCTCTCGATCTCTCTCTCGTGCTGAACCATTCAATGACATTGTTCAGATACAATTATAATACTTGTAACACACATTTGATCGAATGGAAATTGTAACGCACAAGCGTAATAATCATTACGCTATGCAAAGTACACCTGGGAATGAGGTAATATAGACTCAAAAAATTCGACCACACATTGGCACATAGATTGGCAAATATACTCAATTATTGACCATTTTTGCGATGAAAATAACTTTATGCGATCTTCGCAGCCACTACATAATTATAATCATGAATATTCATTAAATTAAATTAGCCAATAAGCACGAGGCGCATCCCCTTTGTTAAGTTCGGCCACGCTTTATTAACAGTGCGCCGTCACTTATAAATTATCAGTTGAAGAGAACACACCTTAATTGGAGGTTTTTCTCTGTTCATTTTCACGTGTAGATTAACTTAAAACGCGCCCCATTCCACCTTATAAAATTACGACAGAGTGGGGTTAGTAACGAGACAGCAGTCCGCAACACTATCCTACACTTCTTGTCTTCATCACAATGCTTGCATTTGTTCTGTCTTTAACAGACAATAGAAGATATGAAAGAGACTTTGGGGTAGAAATTTCCATCTCCAAGGTGTCAATACTAAGTATTCATTTTCTAATTACAACAGGATTAAAAAAAGATCCTAATTTTCCGCCTCAGTGCATTTACCTTTGAAAATCCATGCTCTTGTGCAAATTTCTCAGCCCGACCAGTAAAACTGAATCATTCATTGGTTTGTGAAAAAAAAAAAAAAAAAAAAAAAAAAAAAAAACCCAAAAACAAAGCAAAAACAAAAACAAAAACAAAAACACAAAACAAAAACAAAAACAAAAACAAAAACAAAAACAGAACAAGAAAAACAAGAAAAAAAAACCCCCCAACAACCATTGTTTAATTATAATTCACGCCTCGCGTTTGACTGTGTTTACTAACACATGCAGACCGAGGCTTAATTAGTTCATCAGTGCGTGTCACCGCTCACATTTATTTAAGCACATACTTAAGTCAGCTTTTCCGTCTCTGCCTTTTCATTGCATAATCGACTTAACTTCGATTACTCTTTAGGCATGGTGTCGAATGAATTTGCTACCAAGTTCAAAGTTTGCAGTTGGGGTGGCAAGAGCTTTTTGTCACGAGTTTGATTGACACAAGAGTAAAGCGCAAATTATTTAGTTGTCCTTTTAAACATGTTTAACTGAAAAAATCAGTAAAGTTTAAGAGTATATCACATATGCTGGCGTCTTTGATGAAAGATTGTGTGAATATCAGGAATATTATCAAGTCTGCAGACCTTATGATACAAATGCTGAATCGTTATTGACCAGCTCAGCGTCGAACCGCCGTTTATAGGTTTCAACATGTATAGGCGACGCAGAACTCCATTTAATTGAAGGCCAAAGATACATTTCGGTTCGCACTTCACAGTTGATTGAATAGGACATAATAAGTTATACATTGTAAACAAAGTGGAACGTGATGAGACAAATTACTGTCATCAGTAAGTGAATATTCAGTAACCAAGTCACGCATCTCACGAACAACAGTAAAGCGATCTATGATAGATCTCTCATTATTAACTTGCTTTCATATACGTGAAAACAACATTAAAGCATTTAAGCCATCTTTGCATTAGAGGGCAAGTAAAAGTAATTTCACAACTCCTGATGTACAAGAAACTGACTGGTTGTAACTATAAGTTGTCGACTACTGAACTGAAAACTATTTGGTTGGGTAATAACCAAGTAATCTTCTTTTAATCACACCTTCGGGAACAAGACCAACGAGGCGTGTTCTTTGGGTTTCATGTGTATTTGGTGCAGGTAAAGTCGGCGTCGCTTGCAAAACAAAGGGCTGAGACGATTTAGTTGGTGTTGAAAGACCAATGATATTTATGCTTGCTATCGCGGTGTTACTCCATGATGCGTCCGGAAGTTAGTTGCATGCTATCTATACGTTATGAAAGAATCGACAGGATCGAGTCGTGCCTATTGAATTGAAAAGGCCAAGAAAACATTTTTATTGGTGTAGAAAAAAAGTCACATTCCAAGAAACCTCTGGCAAGCTCCAGGCTGTCAAAAACACGCAGACGCGCCCAACTGCAACGGAGAGACTGTCAACAATCATGGACACTGTCACTGACTGCCTGTTGAAGGGAAAGAGTCTGCGATTCTCCACCTCGCCCCTGCTGCTTCTGCTTCTCGTGCGTGCGCATGGAGCAATGACGTCTCAGCAGATTCTAGGCACAGTCAACTAAACCCAGCAATTCACAACATCACCCATGCAACATGTGTTGCTGCATGGGTCCACCGAGACGGCCGAATCCGCCATCACTCGTTGCTTGGTCGACGACTCTTGGAGCTCACGTCCCTTCCGCTGCTGAAGCTAAGATCTGGACTGGTACCTTCATTGAAATAGCTCACCTCCTCCCCTCATTCAGAGAAGCTTCCAACGGTAACACAGAGGGCGGCCGCCACGCGTCTAGTGACAAAGCCCCACCCCCTCCCCCGCAGCACTCAAATTCATCAAAATTCACTTGCAGGCCACCTCCATGCATATAATAATGTATGTTATCAGTGTGGCCATATAGGCCTCACAACTATGAACACGGATTCCCCTATGCAGGGGACACTAGCGCTTTTCCAAGGTGAAAGTCTAACGCCAACTGATGCTAATTTATATACTCCTGCGTGGATCATGGTTCCGCTTTTAGCATGCACTGATTTTTTCTTCTGTTTTAATGTTTTGTTGTTGTTGTTATTGATCTAATAACCAAAAGGAAAGAATATTCTTGACTTATGGGCAGTGCTTTAATTGAGCTCTTTGTGTGATATTGCACCATACAAAATGATTTTTTTTCTTCATTTAGTGTTTTATTAAAAATCGTCATATTAGTATGTTGCTATTTGGTGTTGTGAGTTTTTAGCCCAGGGGGAAGGTCCCGCCATAGGTTTTCTCACGTGTTTAGCACCCAACATCTGATTATTTTAGCAAGAGTGAGTGAGTGATGGGGTTTTACGGCTCCACCAAAACCGATCGGATGATACGGGCGCCAGGATTATTTTAGCAAGCGCATGTTATTGACACTATTTTATACTGTCTACATGTAAATGCATTTCTGCAAAGAAACTAGTCTTCTTATTTATTTATTTATTTATTTATTTATTTATTTATTTATTTATTTATTTATTTATTTATTTATTCATTTATTTATTTATTTATTTATTTATTTATTTATTTATTTATTTATTTATTTATTTATTTATTTATTTATTTATTTATTTATTTATTTATTTATTTATTTATATTTATAGTAATTAAGAGTTAATTTTATTATTTTTTATTTCTATGTATTTTTTTATGTTATATTACATGTATGGGTTTATTTTCCCACCTTTGCATATATCAACCTGTTTACGGTCAATTTCCACCTTTTCAGCCAATAGCTTCTTCACCCTTTCAATACTTTTCTGTTTTCATTGTTAAATTCAGTGAGAATCAGTCGATTCAAACGTCTTGTGATAAGTTATTAAGCCTATAACTCAAGATATTAATGATTTATCATCATATTCTGACTCAAGGCGACGAAACCGAATAGTTTATGTTGCCATAGCAACCTTTATTGGTGGGTCGCCTCGTGGAATTCCGGGGTGTTATGATGTCATTTGCAGCTCGTGACTCATTCATACCATGTAAATGATATCAAGTAATTATTATTTTGCGCTAGAATGATTAATTAGGGTGTATATTTCGTGAATTTGGCGTTATCTGGGGCATAATGGTTGATCTTTAAGAACCATGATAATAAACATCTATTCATATACACACATCTCTGCTCACTTCAGATGTGTTGATTGCATCAAATTGAACAACATTAAACAATACAACGCGATAAGTGGCGTACCGTGAGTTGGCGACAAATTTATGTCCACGATGATACAGATGGTTTTTGTATACAAGATATTGTGCAACTTCTCATCAATGTTTACATTTTAAAAACTAATGAACATTTTGTGATGAAGTATTTCTGGGATATTTGCCATAAATGACTCTAAAAAAAAAAAAAAAAAAAGGCTAAGAATATTTGATAAGAGCATACTTAAACTATGAACAGGGTTTATCGTGGGATATAGCGCATTTATTTATTTTATTTTTTTTATTTTTTTAAAACATTGAATATTTGCCATATTCTGCGAATACTTTTCAATCTCCTTGTACCCGCATATTCAAAAGATATCTTTTTAAGAGTTGCTACTGTGCAAGGTTAACGACATTGCTAATAGTGACGGTAACCTCTTTTCTAGCACAGTTAACTTAAGGGAAAGAGACAGTAGAATGTATGATAGGGACTGATGCGGCGTTCTTTGAGAAGGTATTGGGGTCCGAGGGAGAGTCATAACTTTTGGTTGTCTATAACAGAACAGAGTTCATGGCAACATCACGCATTGTGCATCACCATATGCCGAATCAGCTCTGTCTATTCCTGGCGTTTTATCTGACGAGTGCCATCTCACATCAGTCACGAAGAACGAGGGTATTATGAATACGGTATTGGGGTATTTGCTTGGATGGAAATATCTCACAATCTCAATTGTGCTGAGGTATCACATATAACCTCCACCAGAGACATTAAAACGAATATCGAATAAAGAATGCCCTTAGATGACGCAATGGGAATTTCTGTAAAAGTGCATCAGCCAAAATTGGCTTATTATTAAATTAGCAAATTAACCTAAACTATACGGTGACGCAATGCTGTATAATAGGTCGCACTGCCGAATCAATTATTATGACTTCAAGCAGGAAGGAATAATTCTTATCATAAGCTACCTAATATAGACTTCAGGTCTCTCCAATCAGCTCAAAATGGAGCAATTCAAAATGGTATTCTGTGCTTTACTACAAACCAGTTCACAGCTATAAGAGCAGAACTTACAAATCCCCCCTGGCAAGCCCGCAGGTATACACACTAACGAAAACGCAATCCCCGGGCACCACAGTGCTTCACCATATACACGAGTGGACTTATGTCACAGAATCTCAAACTTGTTCCAAGTGCAAGAGTTGGCGAACGGAGGAATGAGATGGATTCCTCATTTGAGGCGAAGGAAGTGTGTCTAGTACGCAGTCTGTGCATTCAGCGGTGAAATTCAATTTCAGAGTCTTTGTTAACCAAAACAAGAGAAGCGAATTGGATTTGAGATGCGAGTCACGCGAGCTTTGTGTCTCCTTTCTTCTTTTATCTCGTGAGCCAAATGAATACCGAGGCATCACTCGCCATCTTAGACGCCCTTATATTATCCAACAGTGCTACAATAGATGGTCAAATGGTGGTCACCAGGCTTATAAGTTTGAGATCAGATATTTGCAAACTACTTGATAGAGTCTACATTTTGAGATTTCTAAGATTGGTTTTGCTTTTTATGTTTAGTTGCTGCCTGGGTTTATTGGATTTTTCTTTTCGGATTGGAATAAAAGAATTGATTCATATGGGGTAGCAACACCTAACATATAATGGGCGACAAACAACAAACCGAGATAAGGTATTGCACATTTCGTATTGGTTTAGAAGGGAATGTAATAACGCAGAGAAAGGAGTTTATCACCATTGCAATAATCACGGATCTCGCTTTTGTGCTTTTTATGTAGGAATGGCGAATGTTTCTATGGAGGTCATCTATTCTGTGTCCCAATTCTTCTATCCCAATACATTAAACAGACACCGGCCTAAGGTCATATTTATGAAATGAATGGATAAAACTAGCGACATCGTTCTATGCGTGTGTTTTTTTTTTGTAGCTCATCACAATATAAAAAAAAGTGTTACCACTTTGATAGTAATTTTCTACTATTCCATGTATTATACTGATTACAATAATTACATAAACGGCCCAATATTATGGTAAACATATGAAGCGTCAGTTTTTTTCTCTCTTTTGCAACATAGAATATCCGGATTACAACCAAGGATGTTCTATGTTTCGGACACATTTCATAGTTGTTGAATTTTAGCAAAAGTATTGAAAATTATTATTAAATTGCAACAAAAAGATACTTGTAGAATGATCTGTCGGTATATCACAAATGTCGGCATAATAATATGTTCAAAATTAATGCCAAAGGTGCCAGAAAAAATGGTTAGATTCTCCGTCAAATAGCCCAAAGAAGGCATATCACATATAATCCTGAAACTGTTACATGAAGAAATTGAATATGTGAAGGTCTCAAAAACACAAAACCTGTTGAAATGGGATAATGCATTGCATCCAATTCCAGCTAAGACAAAAAAAAAAAAACCTCCCCTTGTGAATGTCAACAGCTGACCTATTCTGTCAACAGGTTCTCTTCGTGACATTGTATCAAAAGATTTGGCTAACGACTTTCCTATTTCGTCTCACAAGATGGTTCTGTTCTCATAGGATCATTTGTTTTTCATTCAGACCTGTTGTGACGTACCAGTGAACTAAGTTGCATCTCACTTAAATGATTGTCTAGCCTATCATCGATCGATTTCAAGAAGTTCAAGTCATCAACTAATTTCCAAGACTCAGAATAAGTGATCTTTTAATACAATCGAATATAATATGCACTTAGCATGACTGCATATATGTCACCCTGAATACGGATTCAATCGTGAAATTTCTACGCGTTGTTATGATTAAAGGTAATTTAGCAAATTCGAACGGTTGAGTATTCCATTAAGTCAATGGAGTGACGTCACTGCCCTGCCGCAAATGAATCGGCGATTAAAGCAGACCATTCGTATGCCGCTCGGTTGGCGAAAATCTCATTGAGCTGCCAATAGAAGCATATGGATACCCTCGAAGTGATGGACACGAAGTAGAGCATTGTTCATCAAGGAAAAGGATTTGGTCGTCAAAGTATTTATGTGATTAGGCAGGATTAACAGTCTTCGGTTTTTCACATTAATTTTGTAATTGAATAGTGTCATGGACATTAGATGAATTGCTACTCAAGCACAACTCATAAGAAATGTTTAGTTCATGATCAGAAGCATTCGTTTGATCACAATGTGTAATAGTAGACTACAAACTACACTTCGATCGGCAGTGCCTTATTTCAGCAGTTTTCCTCCAGACGATGGAAAAATAAATTTTGTGAGCCTGAGACTAGCAGCCTAACATGATACGATGCAGAAGGTATAACTTGCTTTTATTTTCGAGGAAAAGGTTGTGAACGAATACCGAGACTGGAGATATATGAAACGAAGGCCTTCATTACTTGTAGCCTTTAGAGGCAAATGCTGACATCTAACATTTATCAGTCAACATTCCAAAGTTCTGCATTGGAGGTTTTGCCTCTCCCATTCTCCCTTCCAGCGGAGGGTTTAAACATGCTTGGAAATGACGCCATCAAGTTGGTACTAGGAAATACATATTTACGCCGAGTTGGTATATTTTGCACAAGATATAGTAAAAATGGGATATGGCTCTCATGTTGTATTGTCATGGAGATTGATATTCGGTAATATTTTTTCCATGCTTACGACTCTCATTAACCATATACTGACACTGACATTGAGCGCACGTGTACTCAAACATATCACAAAATATACATTTGTCACTTTGTTCATAATTTATCCACTGCGCTTACAGCCCACAATTTTATTTATCCAACTTATGAGCGCTGAACCCCATGCTAGTAGTATAGCATTAATTGCAGACAATTTGAGATAATACCTACTTTTTGCTCTCCAGTGTACGGACAAAACATTAAAAGGCTTCTTTGATTGGCGCGGCAGCTTTCAGGAATTCAAACCGAACCTTCCGGATAAACGCTGTAGCTTCGACGCGTTGGTCAAATTGACAACCGGGATGGTCTCACGAGGGAAGTGAGGTTGCTTCAGTAAGCCAAGTTAAGTCGGCATGGCTCCGGGACTAATTGCTGATGGATAGCTCGAGGTTTGGACCTGGCTTAAAAGCTATCTGAACATCAGTCTTGATTGAAAGAAACCTCAAGTATCAATCCAACTGAACGCTCAGGTGGTCCACGAACCACAGAAGGAGGCCTTCAAGGGCAACCGACCGAACTCAACGGAATGTAATGTCGAATCTGCTGTGTGTCAGCAAAAGCATGAAAATATTTTAGACAACACAGATAACTAAGAGTTATAGCAACAGTATGCTGAGCATGTCTAATGTAATCCATTAGCAGCGAAATGCTATTTGCTAAAAATCCGACTGATTTCACAATGATATCAAATATCAAAGCAGAAGTCAAATATGGACTAGATATGGACACTGTAAATATCAGGTGTTATTTTCTTCCAATCACAAGAAATCTAACCCTAAGATAAATTTCTCTCACACACAATTCTTCTGAGCAGGATAAAGTCAATAGATAATTTTTTTACTTAACAGCAATAAAGTAATTCCATCAAGAAAAAGCGGGGTAGCGGGGAGGGGGGGGGCTTACAATCAACAGATTTGATCCGCACTCCCGATGTACAAAAATAGCACCCTTCTGCAATATATGACACTCAGATCAACAAATAACAAGACCACAAAACACAATATTAAATCGTTTTGCAAGAAAACAATTCCCGAGTCATCTTGGGATGTTTGTTCTTGGTGATGCACAGAATGCTGGCCCTTGGCTGGGAAGCCTACCAGCACCACCTGCAAATAGACGCGGACAATGAAAGAGATATAAAAGTCCTTCGGGTGCAATCTTAACGATTGTTGCCTAATAGAGGGCGATGAAGGTACTGCACTGCGATGGTCATCAAGCAGCAATACCACAATTGATTTATGTCTTCGAGATCTGCGAGAGATGTCTTTATATTCCCATGGCATTGTAATAATTTTCAATGAATTTGATTGCATTTGCTCTGCTCCTCGAGGGCCAGGTCACCACACTGTGTTGTTCGAGTGTACAGTTATCTTGTACCTTGAGAGGGAGAAGATCTTGTCCGTATAACGTACATAGCTCCCTGTTTCAATTATCATTGCCGCTGTCTCCGTTATGAAACATCGCCATTATGTAAGGCCATATTCCGCTAAATTTTCAGTGAAGCGGTACGTACGTCTTGTAGGTTGTCCAGTCATATTTTTGATTGGCGTCTGCGGACGCCAACCTATGATATCACTTCGGACACACTTCTTCGACTCGTGATTGGACAGACCAATTTCCTTGAAGTTTCTTCCAATATCAGAATCGTCAAATTCATTTCAATACGCTTGCGCGCACTGTTACACCACAGCGGGTCTGACGAAACAACGAAATAGAGCAAAATAGGGCCAAATAGAGCTCCCTATTTTCCAATTACATGGTGCGATTGTGTATATCTGCAAAGCAGTGTTCAGTACTTCAAACGCATCAAACTGATAATCTGAGTTGTTGAATACATCATTTTATACCATAAATTGATTAATCAAGTAATTTTCGAAACCAAATGCACCTTTTTTTTTATTACTAGATACCGGTATTTAGGTCAGCGATTATGGTATACCAAACGCTGATCTGCAAATCATTTCATCACGTTATGACTATTAGCATCATAAATTAGGATATTCTTTTCAAACCAAAATTTACTAATTTACTTCTATTTGTGAGGTTTTTCTGTTATACGAATCGGGAATCAGAATCGATTCATTTTATTACATAATTTTTATATGTTATAGTTATCTCAATATATCTCACTTATTATGCAAATAGTTGCATTGACATTTACACAGTATACTCTTAGCATATACATCTTACTAAAACCGGAGTTTTAATTAGTTAGCTCCAATTTTAAGGTCTTGATTAATGCAATTTATTCCATAAAATATTTTTTATTTTTTATTATTTTTTTATTTTCATATTTTTCTCAGTAGAGTAAACCGTGCGCTGTCGATTAATTTATAAGTTATAAATCTATTGAAATTTAATAAATTTATACCCCATTATTAGATTACTTGAATATTTACAATATTGCAGATAATTTCAGTTATTCGACTTTTTCAAGCATGATCAACATTTGAGATGTACTAATTACGCTTTTGATAATGTTTGACAAAAGTCGAATAACTGCAATTATACATGATATTGATTTGACTGATTGTCACAACATACTCACGTTGGTTGCGTCTTTATACATTGTAGTTTTTTAAGCTCTCATTCTTTGGAGTAAAAAGATATGGCCGTGTTAACAGGATTTTTCGGTATTTTTTGTTAGCAAGGTTCAGGGGAAATATATGTTAATTAAGTTAAGACTGGCGCTCGAGCCTGGCCGTCTACAATTAGGAAAATTTGCTCGCTGGGCGAAAGATCGAAGTTCACGCAACATATCCACTCTCATCAATCCTTCCTCTTTGTTAATATTTTTAGGCAAACGATATCAACAGCCTATCATTTTAGAAAGAAGCTAAAAGATACAGTGAGAGGCACCCGCCTCATCAACACCAATCAGACTTGAGATGATATAGAGATACATGATGTGGTAAGGGGCAACAAACTCATGCACTAATTAGACTTTGACGTGACATTGAAGGTCACAATTGAGGTCACTTTGAGGTCAAGAACTCACAATGTTATCGTCTTCTACATAATGTGACGTTATGTTATTTAGATCTTTCATTATTTGTGTTCAAAATCTGGCAAACATTGGTCGTACGAACCTCTTAAAACATTTGAATCAGCCTTTTATTCCTAATCAATCATTTAATCAAAACGTTTCACACAAAACGTTTGCTATTTACTGAACGCGGATGGCGTCATGGTAAAATACGGATTGTGACTAAAATGAGAAGCCATACGAAGTGCGGATTTCGGGCGAAATTAAATACTGACAGCATTCCAGTACATCACTGATTGATGTGTGTTGTTTGCGTGTTCCATGATTCCTTTATTGGGATCCTTGTTGTTAGATTTCAGAGTGACAGTACCGTTGACATTATCACTCATTTTTTATTGGTGAGAAACAACAACAAAACATGTGACCTAGATCTGCCATAAGTTGAAGCAAAAAAAAAAAAAAAAAAAAAAAAAAAAAAGAAAGAAATATTTGCTGATTTCAAAGCTGAGTCACACGAACTTAGGTTATGCACCTAAAAATTTGCCGAACTCTGTTCCACAAATGTATTAGCTATACTATTGTCGTCGTGGACCATGATGAGCCAGCCATAAGCGTGGACCATGAACATATCACGGCATCGACATTGACTTCATCCTCATCAAGCTCTAGCCTTGTTTTTGTTTTTATTTTTTTCGTTAATGTATATTTTATATTTTCATAATCTTTCTTGTTACGTTGGTATTATCTAGCCATGATATCACATACATTTATGTTACCACCTAGCCATGATCCATCTGTTTGATAAAATCACTTCCTCTACCTCATAAATCACTATTTTCGCAATATATACGTCATACTACCTATCATTAGTACTGCAATTGTAATGTTCAACTATATGATGTTTCACTATGTGTCCTTCCATCTTATATTCATTTATATTCATAAAATGCTTTCACTTAACGCCAACTTTTTAGTTCAAATATTTGCTCACAATGATCTTGGAATATCAGTCGACGAAAAACTGTGATGTAATTTCCACCTGATTAATGCATTTCAAAATGTAACAAAATGTGGAGAATTATAAAGAAGAGTCTGTGTTTGAGAACACTTACTCAAGTGAAAATTTAATATCGTTTATACCAATCATTTTGGAATACTGTTCTTCTCTTTGCTCTCATAAAAATGTTACATAAATACGCGAAAACACATTTATATTTAACGAAATAGCCTGTTTTGTCGTGCGTTTGTGTGCATTCTATATTAGTTTTAATGCATGCATGATAAAAAATGCGATGCATTCGTCGCGGTCCTTGTGTTTCTGTACAGTTAGGCCCTCATGAATTTTGCCGTCTCAACTTGTGAGATAACCGTATTTATATTTAGGTCATAATCGTCGCTGATCGCTACCTTGTAGCACAATATTATAGACATTCAGTTCCTCATCGTGCATCAATTATCATAACACGCATGAGGGGACGTGATATTTCGACCTCAAAGGTTAACCAAGGAGAGAAAGACTGCGCATGCCATTGCTTTCAAGGGAGCATTATGGAAGCATAAGGGTCCCCTGCCAATGACAGCCTTCTATGGAAAAGCACATTAATAGAATTTCAGATAAATGGAAGGATTGGATGGGGAAACCTTTCTGACTTCTCTTCTGTGGCATTTGCTCTGAAGACGAGCAACTATTTACACGTTAGACAACATGAAACACCATGTTCAGTCTGTTAGCGTTGCCTTAAACACAACTAACAGCTCCAGGTTGTGTATTAATCCCAGACAACACCATGTTCATTATAAAGTCGGTATTTATTAATTTTGCTACCCAGCCTTGCGTTTTCGGCCCAATTTGCGGATGTGCAGCCTGCGTTAAGCACTGAGTTATCCAGAGCCATAGTTATTCTATTCATTGTTTGGTTAAGACAGTGACATCATTTAGTAGAGATAACCAATGATTACATATGGTAGCTCGTGCCATTATGTAATATATAAAAAAAAAAAAAAAAAAAAAAAAAAAAAAAAAA
>KB297953.1:105105-159257 GCA_000328365.1 Capitella teleta | reverse complement strand
CTGATTATCACATTTCCTTATAGACTCGACAGCACACGTAGTATGCAACTCAGAAAAGTTACAAAATTTACGAAATTCGAAATAATCATCAATTTATGCAATTAAATGCTTTAATTACCACAATGACCTTGACCTTTATGCAACCTTAATTAAACTTATAATTACATAAGATGGCTATGCTAGCAATATACTCTGCAAATTCCAATGCCACAACTCGCTTAACAACCGAGATATTTGCATTTAAAAAAGTCGTAATTACTATTATGCAAGATTACGCAAGAACGGTGCATCTGAGAGCAGTAACAGCGCCATGCATTGTTATACATATTAACGCGCTGGATCGATTGATGTATGTTGCAAGACTCCAGCTCAATTAATGAGTGAGCTAGAAGCGATCAAATTTGAGACTTTGAAAAATCGCTGTGACCTTGACCTTTGACCTTTAACCTTCAAATTTGAATCAGACCCGCAGAATCACATGTACTATCAATGTGTGAAATTTGCTGACTTATACCTCACGGAGTTCCGCGCAACGGCGCATAAAAAATCGTTCACAGACTTACAAAAAAAAAAAAAAAAAAACACGTAAAGTAACATAAGGAAAATTTTTAATTTAAAATTTTCCTTAAAAAACCTTTTCCGATTGCCCGGAATGTGCACTTGTTGTTTAGATAAGAATCAAGTTTCTATTGAATGCAGTGAGTTCTATCTTGGTTTTGCGTGTTTACAAATGATTTTGAGCGTTTTTCCCAAAACCTGATGTCTGTTCACCAACGAAACTTGAAGATTGAAGAACAATTCCACCCCATCTTAGATCTAAGATGAAAATGGTAGTATTAGGACCGCTTCGTATTGTTGGGCAATTGAATGTCGGCGATATTAATTTTACTCTGATATCAAAGACCCTAAAAGGAACTTAAAATGAATGTTATCATGACAGCCTAAGCCTAGCATATTTTATTAACCTAGCAAACATTTTCTGGATGTAAGATTAAGTGTTTGATTGGTTAGTAAAACGAAGCTCAGAACAAACCCCTTGGACTATATACATGTAGTAGTTCGGAGCACTGAACCTCCACACATAACGTCCTTGCAGGGAAGGCGTGTCTAAGCCGTGGTTCAACGAACATGATCCTTCGAAAGTGAAATACGGGCTCTAAAATAAAGATCTAATAAAATGCATTCAACTCCAGGGATGGTATATTGAAATATGATGCCGAAAACATGTTTAGTTATGCGAAAACTATTGTGCTAAGCTCAAATTGTATTTCACCTCTCGAAGATATTAAATTGTTATCAAAAGGGTCTTTTATAAACGTGTATACAGAAAGATGCACATTTGAAGAGTGTCACTGACCTTGGGTGAAACTGATGGAGGTCATCGATAAACTTCAACTGGATTATGAAATATAGACTGCTAAGATATCAACATCACCCTGTAATCCTGTGCCATACATCTTTTCGGGCAATTTGTTGAACATTCCCATTCGTTATTTCGAGGACAAAGTGGTTCGCTTTGTTTATGCCATGTCCGGTAATTGTCTTTTTGAAACGGCTCCTGGTGTTCTGGATCAGGCCATGACTCAATGCCCGTCTGTACGACCGTCACCATCCTGGAAAACAGACGATCCCAAGCGACATTTAGGTTTTAAGCATTTTAAGCCTTCAGAAATACGATTTTATAGAATCTGTACGCATTACCAAGTGCTCAGGATTGACTCATGCAATGAGTCATACACCAATGCTGCTCGTGATAAATATTGCTCGTGTGGGCTTTTTTGGCCTTGTTTAAATCTGTGTTTAAATCTTGTTTAAATCATTTGATCTAATTTGTGTTTGATTTTCTTAGAAGCAGTGCTGTTCGAGGTAATATTTAATTATATATAATTTCAAGTCTAAAAAAAAAGATAACGTATACTGCATATGCTGCAACGCTTGCAATTTATTGGGAATCTCGTACCAATTAATCAATGTCGCATAAATTTATCAATCAAGCGATGGGTCTATGCAAAATTTAAATGGTCTAATGTTTTCATTTATAAAAAGAATACCCGTTTCTAAAAATTCCTGTCTAATTTATGATACAAATCCAAAGAAGCAAACACAAATACGATGCGAGCACACAATAAAAGCCCAGCTGCTTCGATTTCAGGGAATTAAAATCATAGTGACGTTCATAAGAAATCTGTCGAATGAAATCTACTCTTCCGTTCTATCTATTCTATTCTTCCGTTTCAAACAAAATTGCAAGAAAAACAAAGAGCGTTTAATTTTATACAGTAAATTTTCATATTTACATTATAAATATATATATATATTTTTTTCTTTCTCTAGATGAATGACGAGGAAGCTATTAGCATGCGGTGTACGAGTGTAAGACGTCGGAATAAGTTAAACGAATCTGATCAATGGAAAATTGCATGAATAATTATCATGTTCTTCATAATTATGAGTTTCCTGTGTGAAATTTCCACTAACACCTTGCTCGTACGCCATAGCATTGATACCTGTATATCAACCCACATTATTGACATTATTAGTGGGTTATAGATATGTGCATTCCCCGTTTGCGTTGCTCAATTAAATATTACAATTAAATTTAAAAAAAAGGCAAAAAAAAAAAAAAAACCAACCCTAATTCCAGAGGAAGCAACTTTGAGGAAAAATGAAGGATGTACGTGTGATCTGCTGCATGAATTGCATTCTTTGATATACTCGTAGAATTAAAACAGTTGTTGATACTAAGATCAAGAATAGATAGCACAGCCTCAGCAGCCGCGCATAGAGCAGCACATTTAGCCCGCGGATACAGATGTGAATACCGGTAAGAGAACAAGAGTATATCTCAGTTCCAATCAGATTGCGCGGCTTTTCTTTACCTGTTTCTTTCATATAAACACACGCTGGAAGCCATGGGTTTCAGCAATATCACATGTCTTTGATATCAGCTTAAATGCGAAACGTGGTGATATAATGATCTACGCTTCAGATTCATCTCCACACCCGCTCATTTGGGTGTCGTCTTCCGTAGGATTAAACGTGCCCGAAAAGAAAAAAAAAGTAAACTCTGCAACCGCGTTAATCATAGTCCTTATCACCTGTATCATTTGCTCACCGATTGGTTTTATTTAAAAGGATGAAGGCAACTTGCAGATCATTCACGCATAAATCGGTAGCGATGGCGATCAGCCCTAATTCCGGCGGCAGTATTTACTCATTCCCCTCGCAGCCTTAACTGAGTCCCTTAGAGTAGCGTGGATGAGCGAACAATAGCGGAACTCGGTGATGCATGCGCCGGATAAATGGGCTGCATTGTGTTCAGTTGCCTTTCAAGAATCCTCTGCAAATCCCCGACACCTCATTCGGCTGTTATAACGAGCAGTCGCTGCATTTTTCATTCCCTGTCGTGCAAATTGGCTTAATTCCGGCATATGATGCATTTAGCATCAGGTGAAGTGGGACAGCGCGTAACTGATTGACAAATTGGACAACCATGGCAATTTCAGACAAACCCTTTAACACCATAATAATTGAGTCAGGTGCGATATTAAAGGTAGTGTCAATGTCATCTTCGAGCGGATTCATTCTTGGGTCATGCTTTCATCTTCCATGTCAGCCATCCCTCCTTGCTTCACACAAAGCTTTCAAGTCGAGTCGTTTTTCAAGCAGATAACTCTTCAATCATTTCTCAAACCTTTGCGGTTTGCTTGAAGAAATGATCTGGATCTGTAATCAACCCGCTTCGCTATTTGTCCTGAGTCAGGAAATCTGAACATGCAATGCCGCAATTCAGGGGATGCAAAACCTCCAATCAGTAATTAAAGGTAAGTTTCTACCTTATAATTCGAAAGGGGTTTCTCCCATCCCCATGTATGCAGTACTTTAGTACATCCACTGGTGATCTATTATTGTTATTGTATTGACATAAGCTTCTAATCTGTGGAGATGGGCCTGCATGATCAGTTAATTAATTCATATCGTTGAATATGCATTAACGGAAAAAAAGAGGCGTAATAAAAGACGAAATATGATACATGAAGCAAGAAATCAATATAAAGTGGTTGCACGATTAGCCAAGAATATTTTGAAGTGAAATAAATTAATTTGTATAGTGGGCGTTTCATTAGATTTCACGATTTCTCTGCAATCGAGTTTTTTTCTTCTTGTGGTTTGTGCATCCAATATTCGATCTGATGTAATTATACTGTATGTATGGGAGCCTTGCATATTTTGATAGGCACACATGTCTGCTGACATACGCTCATACCACAAGCAATATTGTATAATAATTAAGGACATGGCAATAATAATAATATTGTTAATTTGCAGTCTACCTAGAGTATAATATTAATCGCAAGGATTAATGCAATTCTCTCGAATGTGAAAAATCATCCAGGAATAGCCAGAAGCTTTACGTGCTGTCAACAAGTATGATCTGGTCAGGAGAAGGCACAGAGCTTTTTGTTGGTGTTTCATGGCTGTCACTTTGCGCCACAACGGGGACAAATCCGCTCCATGGTCGCCGAATAATCAGCATTAATATAACCACAGTGTCCCCCAGAATCACTGCTGGTACTTGGAGCATGGGAGTCAGGATACGTTATTAACTTATTATCGCTTGACTTGCCTGAGACAATGTATGACGTCATCGCGAAGCGACACAAGAAAATTCAAAACAGGAATGAAAGCGAGGCTAAGCTCTGATTGATGACCTTGTCTGACCCGATGTTAATCGGGCCACCAAAAGCCTCCTTTATTGGAAGCGCCGAATGCATTCATCAAGCAATGCAAGAGCTCACACCTAAACAGGCGGTCATACACTGTTCCCCCGACGAGAACATATTTGTATACTGGCATCACACAAGTGTCGAGTGTATCCGTTTATACAGGGTTTAATTTCCCTGTTACGCATGCTGATACTCTGCTGGGTTTACAGTGAAGTCTAATTGCCCAGCTCAGTGACAGTTGAAATTCACGAGTTCCATTCTTTATTAATTCAGGCCATTTAGCTGTTGTCGATCACACGTGGGTCCTGGACATAGAAGGAGCAACTTCTCCTTTCAATTTCACGGAGTGTTTTCATGTGCCAGCACAGCGGTTCGATGATCTCTTCCGCCGGTGAGTCGCATGGGAATGGCCCTTTTTAATTGGCCATTTGGCCGCGGAAGAGCAGTCATGGCCAAATCCCACGAAGCTAATGTAGTCTTTAACCTGTTTCTAATTGACTGGCTGTGGGATGTGATCTGATTGTGGCATTGCAGGTATAATAGTGTTATGTAATTGGTCTATACTGATGGAAAAATCTTCTGTCTTAAATCGAATGGTGTTTGTGATGCATATATATATAGTCACTTTGTTGCTGATTGTGGAATTAGTTTAATAATAATGATGACAAATATACTCGTCTATGGATTCACGAGGAACTTGACGAAGTTTCTTGTCCTGCAAATAAGGCAACACTGCCTAAATTATTTCTGCCGATTCCTCCAAAAACCCGAGTCGACAGCGGAACAATGGTCTTTGTGAGTTGGCCACAAAGTGGCCGTGAATGAATGAGCTCTTTCTTCGTTGTTGGTCTCCTGTGCCTTATTCTGGCGAACGACCGCTTCATCACCGAGCAAGAAGAAGTCAAGAGGAGCGACTCTCTCCCGATGGGATGCTGGCCTCCATATGTTGAGTGGCTGATGTATCCATGCAGGTCTAAGGTACAAGCCGCGCTTTGATATACCGCAGCAATAAAACCTGCATTTGATACATGGCTACCATGCTATACCTGCAATGTGTGTGGCACTCTACTCTCAGTATCCACAATTTCCCATGCCAGACGCACCTTGCAGGTACACACACCGGAGATACACTTGCCTAATTGCTCACTTCCCACTCAAGAATTCAAATATTCAGAGAAAGAACCACTTTATAGAACAAATAACCATGTTCTTCAGAACTTCTCTCTCAGTATATATAATAAGATATCCTTTTGATATATACCTCGTCTGCAATGTGATGATAGCCTTCTACAAAGTTCCCCATGGGTTGTATAAAACTGCAGCAGTTCTTAGATTTACACTGCGGGGTCTCTGTTGAATGAATAAGAAAAAAAAAATCTAGTTATGAACATATGAGTGATAAAACAGCCGCACAGTTGGGACATTTTCGCTTGTTTTTGCTCTGCATCGAGATTTACGATCAGAGGATAATGGAGAAATTCCTATTAGCTATTACTTTGTTTTAGTGCTGGGAGCGAAGGTGAAAAAGTCAGTGATATTTTTTATATACCTGGAACGCCGTATGATTCTAATTGTGATTGCTAGGTTTGTGTTCTGATAGGGGTTATTGTAATATGCTATTTGCTGGCACGCGAATTAGTTGTCTATTGAGTGGATCCGCAGGTGAGAACAACAGGTGTACTAACGACATCATCCACCTCTTTCTGGGTTACAACGGGAACATTACGAAAATCCCTGTTAATGAATCTCACCTCCATATTACGAGAACCTTTGACTCTGCCAAACACCTTACTTAATGGCAGCGCAGCACCTGTCAGAGATTTCTCGCCCACTTCGCCTGCCAAATTGTCCAACCCTTGTCCACCCCGCAGGTGCCTTCTTCCCACCGTAGCATCAAACGAGACACGGCTTAAAAGGAGCCCTACAAAGCGGCGGTGGCGTCGGCGATGGGGGCGCATGGCATGCTCTCAGGCAGCCGCGGGGCATAGCAGGCTAAGCAACAGGAGGGACGTCGAACGGGCAGCACGCGCCTCGCTCACCACATAAAGACCTAACTAGCCGCCTACCAGCCACTCTGGCGTCCAGAATCATCACAGTGCTGCTCTATTCTCTCGTGGCACGCACCTTCCTCATCGGTGCTTCTTCTTCTGTGTATATAAAGCCCTCGGGATTCTGTGAAATTCGGATACAGATAAATTTGCAACCGGGAAGGTGAGTCTCGTGCCTTCTCACTTTGCTATTCTTTTATTTTATTTTAATTTATTTTATTTTTTATGCAAACTTGTATTTCAAAGTTTATTTATTCACTTGTGGGATGCTACCAGCCATTTGCAATGTTACCAAACATAATTACATTGTTATATCATTCTGTTTCTCAAACAGTTTTGGGAGTTTTGCCTCGACGGTGTGGTACTTTTCTGACTTAAATTGAAAATTACATTGATCATTATTAATATTGTTATAATGATTCGAGCAAAATCACATTAATTATAATTATGTACATGTATTTCCGAAACGTGGCCGCAAGCAGGGGCACCCTTCCTGAAGTTATATTAACTCAGGGTGCTTATCCTAATCTATACTTGATTATTTTCACTCACACCTTCCTGAATCAAGACTTGGTTAATATAAGACGAGATAGCGTAATCCCTGCAATCTTGATCAAACAAGTATAGAGTTTCCCCCTCTCTGATCGTTGGCTGTGGAAATCCAGCTAACGACTTCATGCAGATTATTCTCTTTGCCGTTGTTTATCCACTTCCAGTGCTGACGTAGCCTTATAATTATAACATCACGACCTTTACCATTGAATGTGAGACGCCGCGAGAAAGATAGCAATTGTTCTAATGCCCCAGAAGACATTGTTAGTGCGTCACCTGCCGGTTCATGGTGTGACTCGGACAGCCATGTTCAGGGTGCTTGTACATGTTGCGTCGCTACTCTATCGGTATCCATTTCAATTAGTTGAAGCAAATCTGGTTAGGAAGATAACATCCATCATCCGGCACGACAGCTGGTCCGCTCGGAATACCAGCCACGGCTGCGATATTGAAACAAATAGGCAAACATCGCAATACGTGTTCATGTACGTCGCGACGTGTGGACACGCCGCTTAAATGGGGTCTCCGTAAATTGCACTGTTTCAATCTCATGTGGTTTTGTTATACTCACCGTGTGATCACGTTTTTTACGAGGTCGTTATATGAATACCAGGAAGGAATGCATTGCCAAGTACTGATAATAGTCTCCATGGTTACAGCGTTTAACTTACATAGCGAAATTTTAATACTGTATGTGCATTGCTCCGTATATAGTAATGCTACATCCATTGGTAAATTAATTTCTGCAAAACTTCTCTCAGAAATAATTATACATTTTTTTTCTACACATAATAGCCAGGGTAGGGATTGAGTCAATTATATCACTCTTGATTAGAGCTTTTTTCAACCGGTTACAACGGAAATTACTCTACGGTAGAAAACATAGTAAACAAAAATCGCAATCACCGTCGGATTCACTCACAGTCTTCCCATTAGTCCACGTGATTTCACTCCGCTTCGATTCACGCAACAACAAAAATCATTCCACCTCGAATAAACAACCCGTGAATAAAATACAAAAAATATCCCGTAGTAATGTCGCGAACCAGCGGAGGGAATCATGGCATTTAAGCACATTGATCCTCTGCGACACCAGCCTTAGATCTTTGTCTGGTCTGTTTTGAAATCTCTGCGATTTTTTCCAATTCGTCGAGCAAATGCCACGGCATCGTGAACGCAGAGAAGGCGACGAGGCGGGATTTAATGCCCGCACGAACACTCCATCACGGGTCCAAGAGAAAACAATTGCTCGTTCATCGATTGAGAGCCATTCGTCTGTGAACAGCTGCAGGGAAGGGTTGAAAAATGGACAAAGAATCCTTCTTCTTTCCGGCGAGAATTTTCTCACGGGAGAAGATCAGACGAGGTCGTGTTTAAAACATCACCAAAGCTATCATGATCCACAATTTATGGAATTATGAAATATTTCACCAAGATCGATATTTATTACAAAATTGATATTTATAACACGTGAGGGACAATGTGGGCGTTAATAAATCAAATTGTTGTTTATTGTCATTCTGGTATGTACAGAACGTGATAACAATATATGCGTGTTTTGTTGCCGTCAGGTCTTCGCCTGCATGTTATCGCTAACGATGTGTAGTTTCTGCGGGAGGCAGAGTGCAATTAATAAACAGAACATCATTATCTCGGTTTGCCATCATTTCTACTGAATCTGCAAATCTGTCGAAATCTGATTATTTCGTGGAATGCAATATGGTTGACACTGCTATCACCCGACACACAGAAAGTGATATGAATGACTCTCATCGCTGCACTGCCGCTCAGCAGTCTTCCCTTTTCCACCATATACCATTCCAGTCCCAATCATCCATCATCGCTTTAACATCGTTTTGTTAACATTATAACAAGGACTAAATGTTTAACCACAGGTCTGTAACTTTTTGGTTGATTCAATCTTCATCATTTTATGTCTTTTCTCTCCGTCCTTTCCTCCTCTCCAGCCTCTGAATCTTCCTCTGAATCCTCCTCCCCATCTTCTCCATCCTTATTTCCATACTCCTTTCCCTCCTCTTCATACATCATCCTCTTTCTCTTCATTTAATCCAAGCAAGTTTCTCTCACCTCTCTCCCTCTATAAGTACCTCTACCTCTGAAGGACCAAACCAGAACCGTTTGAGTTATGGGCCAATTTAGTGCCTTGTTGTGCCCCCACTGCGAGTGTTTCCTTTGTTTCATGCAAGTAACAGATGATCGTTCACGAGAACCCCACTGGACTCCAAACGGGATGATTTATCGATCTCCCTCATGCTGATTGATTAGGAAATAAACTCTGACAACGATGAAGAACAAGAAGAAGAGACGCGGCCTTAAAGAAGGATCTAGAACCTAATCTAACGGAGCGACCACTTAATTACACCGGCACGTAAAGGTTTAACGTATGACAACACTTAGTGATTCCTGTATCCAAATTCGGTAGCGATATTTGCAGTAAGGGTTGTTGTTTGTACAGTTGTCTTGGCATGAAATAGCAGATGCTACTCTGGCCTTGGATTTGGAATTAATGTTAGCTAGGACGCAGCTCTATGGTGATCTCAGAATTCGGGCAGATAATCCCGAAAACCACACTGAAGCTGCCCCCGAAGAATCGCCATTGCGTCAAAGAGACGTGGAATTCCCACAGCGTTCTTTTGTCCACAAAGCTCATAAAACAAGCAGCGTGATTTCTCCCGATTTTGCTGAGTCATCACGAGGTCACGTGAGCAATAATTTGCGAGAGCAGAGGCGAGAAGTCACGAGATCTGCTAAGGACGCCATGACACTTGTAATTGCTGGACATTACTCGCTGCCTTTGTGCCACTGGAAGCTCTTGCATCCGAGAGCATCAGCCGGACCAAGGTTATTGAGCAATTTCATCCAATATAGCAGCGTTAGTTGCTGCTTTATGGCTGTATATTGAAAAAGTGGCTCACCATTGTAAAGGCTGAAAAGGCTCCACACAACGCTGTAACCTGCTCGTTAATCATTGGCTATAACAGTTTTGTTTATACCGCATTGATTAAATTTTTTAAATTAATTAAATTATTAATTTGCTATCTTCTGATTAATCATGGCTATCGTGGTTGGATCTAATTTTGATTAATGTTTTCTTCTGGGAATTGAATTACTATCTCGGCGTGGGAATCTCTTCAGTTTATTTTCTATGCGGTATTTACACAGTGCATTCTGGGATAACAGCTAAGCCAGTATAACAATGCTCTCATCCTGGACTGATATATGAATTAGTAATGTAATACATAAGTCATGTATCTAAAACAAAGCATCTACGCCCTACCAAGGGACTTTCTAGGTTAGAAGTTGGCATATTGGATATACACAGCATAGGCAGGTATAGATGCATAGATAAACTTACCTGCATTTTATCCGTCATCAGAACCCATCTAAAAGCAGCTATTTGCAGGTGGCAACCACGCCTAAAGCAAACATGAGCGGGATGAGGCTTCCATCTCAAGTGCAGACGCCTCTGCATCAAAACATATCCCATGCGGGTACACTTCGTGATGTGTAATGCACGTGCCTAATGCAGATTTAACTTATGCCGACTTCTGCTTCAGTCGACCTTCACTTACGTGGGCTATTGCCGACTATTACATCATAATTATGATTAAATTTTTATATGATACTGGCTGTTAGATGACGACTTTAGCTTGTTAGCTGTTGAAAGCCTCTCTTTTAATTGTTTGATGTTGTTTGCAACACGTGTAATATAATTTATTGAACTACTATAGAGGCATTATTGGTTTACACATAACTCCCATCGTCAATATTAATTTTTTTTTTTTATTAATTAAATAACGAAGCCATCAGCGATGAAATTAAATGAAAATCAATCCTTGCGCCAGAGCAAGAATCGAACAAAGCTTTTTCGTGGCCTCAATATAAGCAGAAGGAATTATTGTTCCCCTGAGCTTCCGAATCTGATGAACAAATCATGACAGCAGTAAAACAGCCCCCTCCCTCAGGACCCAAGCCTTTTTTAGCTGCTATGGGGACACGCTTCGACAACGACATTGCTGAGTTGGCACTTTTTTGTGATCGCTGGATTTGGCCTTCCCTGGAGACGAAGACGACCATTGCAGTGAATGGACGACATGATAGATCGTGCGAATATCGTCTTCATAATGTTATTCGGTTGAAACAATTCCACAGAAGGTCGACTTCTTAATTATTTCGAGCAATAGAATTCACCAGAGCAAAACTTTGGTATTGCAAAGCGTTGATCTGTTTTTGTTTTTTTGTTTGTTTTTTGTTTTGTTGGTTTCATTGACCTTCGTACTCTGGTTTTTATGTATCCTGGGGTGCTTTTATTGCATTACAAATGGGCTCTTCCGTGTATTGTCCATCCCTATGCTGTCGTTAACCGGATTTTGTCTCCGAGGAACTGCGTCGAACTTTCCTTTAGGCCTTGTATGAAGCCAGTCTTTGAAGGCCATCAAAATGACGCCTCCTGCGAATCGACTTCTTTGGGACAATGTGAAACTCCCCTTTTCATACCTTCTGTGAGTATAACTCTATAGGTCGCTCTTTTTTTGCTTATTGTATTACACTCAATCATTTTCAATCTTCCCAGCACCTGGAAATCAAGTTTCAATCTGGGTTGCATTAATCATGACAAGTGATTATATTTGACCCTTGCCCATGAAGCATCATTCCGTGCAAATTTCATGACATTGAAATAATAATCAGAGAAATTCATGCGCTGTAGATTTAAGTGAATAATCGTGACATTTGAGCGTGCATAAAAATCCAAGTTTTAGTTTGACCTGTTTCATGGGCTATGCCTTCAGCAGCTGAATCAAAAGTTTGTCAGTGTAGTTTCACTTGGATCTCAAGATCCACATAATGCGGGGTTATGCATGCATAACAACAAAGCATTGCTTATTCGGGCACGCATCCTCCTACTGTTGCAATCATAGGGCCGTCAGACCCAATTTAAGTCGGGTCTGTCGCCCCAGGGAAGCTCAATAGCTCATCCCGGGCGACCTCAATCTAGTTACCCAGAGAAGATCATTGAAATGAATCCCACCAAAATCCCCTCATCTCAAGTAACCGATATAATTCAGCACATATCCACCTACCCACCTACCCCTGCCAATCTTGATACCAAGCGAATTATAGGAAGGAGAGAGGAAGGGGAGTGACATGATGTTAATTGGAGACATGCGTGAGAGGAGGGCGTGATCAAGGATCGAAAACGCTGCAGTCCTCCGTGCTCTCAATGGAGGTGATTATGATCATCACTCATCTTTACGTGTTAACGCTACAAACGAGCAGCGTACGTAGGATATGTGAGAGCAGAAGATCCAGAAGAAGGTGCATTGCTGGCTTACGGTAGATAGTACTCCACCCCCGTGTTAATCAGGGTTAACCCAAGACGCCACTGTGATGCACGTTGATGGAATGAGAGAAATACAATGCTCAGATTGTCTACAACTTCTGACTGGCGCTGCGATCATTTTACTGAAACTTCATACTTGGCCACGTCATAACAGCTCTCATGGTGCGTGCAGAATTGCAATAGCACAATGATATAATCGGTGCATATGTAGGTTATGTAATATGTCAATCTTCAGGCACGAAAGTCAAGCAGAAGGATCCAGGTCGCACCTTGAATGACACAATAAGTGATCTCTTTACACCGTAAAAGCATTCCTTCCCTTCGCTTCTCAGGCATATTAACGAAAATAAACCCCGAGTGCCTTCTGACAATGTAATTATCTAAATCACATTGCTCGGTTCGCAGACTTCATTTGCTTTGCAGATTTTTTTCCTTGTGTTATCAAGGAAAAGATCCAAATACATAATCTTGGATTGTGCAAATATCCGCTAAAAGGAAGGCTGAATATTGCAAAAGTGGCTGATTGCATTCTGCAGGCATTGATATGGCACGGTGTTTGCCTAAAGAGGCTTCGGTTATTGTGAAAACAAACATGGGTTGAAATCCACAATTGAAACTGTAAAAATAAGGCATCAACGAATCACAGGTGATCAATATATCTTGAACCCACGTTCGATATCATCGGCCCTCATTATTAATGTTACCCCATTTTGGCCGGAGGCCAAATGATATTTATGCTAATTCAATATCCAGTTCTGTTTAGTTATGCCAGGGTGGCAGAACTCGAGAGGCAGAGGTGATTGATTACTTGCTTGTGATGTAATCAGTGGTTTATAATATATAATTATAGTCATAGCTTACGCAGCTATCGGAAAATCATTGACTTTTGCATGGTGGTAGATAACTGATATATACTTTAAAGAAGTTTGAAGTACAAGTAAATTCAACTTTGACGTATCGCGTTAAGGCTTGATCAATCTAGATCTTCCACTAAAAGGCAGTCATATCGAGATGAACATCTGTATAAATTCTGTCGTGACTTCGCAACAAGGACAAACGTAACGAAGTAAAGAAAAAAAAGAGGCGCCTTCCTGGTGGAGAAAACTAAACGCGCGTCGCCTTGAGCTCTGTGGCACCGTGTCACTCGACGAGGAGATCAAAGATATGGAAAGCTTTGAGAAAACCAACGTTGGGTGGAGACTGGAGAGTATTATCATGCAGAGCACAACACCTCGCTGGGGGAAGGAGATGGAGAGAGAAGGAGAAGAGAGGAGGGATAGAGAAGGATAGAGAGCTAGAGAGGAACTGCAGAAAAAGTTCTTCTTCATTGGATTTCAACCACACAAGGCACGCAGCCGGGAAGGTATCAAATGCAAAGGTCTTTTTCATCAGTTGAATGAATGGCGAGGAGCATTACCCGTGCAGCGGCGCAGGCGTTTTTCACACGCTTTTCAGCGGCACCATTAAACAGGAGGCGGCGCCCGTTGTTTCTGATTGCCCGAACCCTTTGGTTGCAAGAGCCGCGTCTAATGAGACTCGTATTGATGGCAGCTATTTAGCAAATGGAGCCTTCTGCTAATGTTCCCTTGTGGACGCTTGCTTGAGGCGTGATGCTGCTAAAAGATGCGCTGCGGACATCTTTCCTTATGTCCCAGATTGAATATTGCTTCTGTGCTGTTCCCATTAATGCCGATCTAAGTTAGTCTCGCGCTTCTCGTTCAGTTGTCAAGCGCATATATATAGCCCTTGATACACAACACATGCATCCGCTGTTTTGATGCGTGCAACCCTATTGTAATGTGTAAGTATCCCTAGTGAATAGTGGCACACAGTTGCCCCATGTTTCACTCAACAACTCAATGAATTAAACACTGAATATGGGACGAGGTAATAAACTTTACGCTGAAATGAAAGGAATGCATATACACACGCCAGCGTCTTGACTGACAGTAGCCCTGCCCACGAAAATCATCCAACCTCGCGAGAGACTTATTACTAGGCCAATGAATATAGACAAAAAGAACTCCCTCTCAGCTCGTAGGGTCGTTCATTTATGCTCCCATAATTAATCTGGGTTTCCGGAATCGAGTGGTGAGTTTTTTCTTCTTTTGCGGAGGGATCCAACAGCTGAGATTTTGCTTTGATCTCGATGAACTTGATCAATGCGTCTGATCCATGCACTGCATGATTTGCATGTTGATCAGCTCCATGCTATGAATCTTGAACTATTCAGTTGTTACGTAACGCAACATTTGTTTCCTATGACCAACCAACACGCCCTGCACCTGTTGATACTCAGTGTTATCAAGGGCTTAATTCCACCTATCTGAGTACGCAGAGGTCAGACCATAAGGCAACGCTGAAGAGATAAAGACGAGATTGTATTGCACGCTAACAGACTCATGTGGCCGTGCAACCTACTTTCAGCTCCAAATTACTATCTTTCTCATTGCGGCTGCATTGCATTAGTAGTAATCACGCGTGTTATGATGCAATGGATCCTAATCTAATATCTAAAACTTACAATATTGGGAATCAACAGGGAAACGAGTCACGATTCTCTTTGGTTATCATTATTCTACGTCACAAACCAATAATTAATAACAAAAGAAAACGACCGTCTATTGTCTTAGAACACATAAGCCGACTTTATGCATCCATATTTCATACCCGATAGCAATATATCACATTTGTATCAGCGTAAAAGACAATTTGATGCGTGATGCATGGCAAACATTTATTACAATTAGTGAACAATGCAATGATAAATTACATTCTGATCTAATGCTAGATCCCAACATATCTCAGCCGCCCAAGACTGCGAGTTTCAATATAAATGCATGGCATTTTTTAATAAATTGTTTGCCTTCACGGTTTAAAGATCACATGAGTTTCGGCTGGATGGGTGCGAGTCTTGTGCTCCTGGAAGATCGATGATGGAAGGTTTTGCCTGTGACAGCGATGGGCTTAGATTGGAGATGCTCTGCCCTCTGCCTCAGTTTTGCATCTGCCGTAATTCACTCCACCTCCTCCTCATCCTCCCACTCTCTTTCCTCTTCGATATCATCTTTTTCATCTTGTTATCTTTAACTTTATCTCCATCCTCTTTATCATTATCATTATCATATCATCATCTTCACGCTCACCTCTTCTGCATTTTCTTACTGTTGTTCTTAACTCTTCCCCTTTCAGATCTCATTCATCCATCTCTCGATCATTGACTATCCTCTTTCGTATTTTAACGATTCCCTTTACTTAAACTCAATTATTCAATTCCCTAAATTTTTCACATTTTAAAACCTGTCTTACTTTCCACTCGTGCTCATTTGTCTAATATCCTGCCCCTCTTTACAGCCCTTCATGCTGCGGCCAGAATGTCGTCATGTTTGCTGACTGCTAGGTAATTTGACGACATGGCTTCTGGAATTGATATCCGTTGCTTCATCGCAGTCCTCCTGCTGCAATTTAAGTCAGGTGGGTTATAAACTTATAATCTTAATCAAAGCACACATCATTTCATGTTCAGGATGGCCTCAATCATTCCACATGCTCAATCGGGGGTCAACCTATGTGATGAACGAAGGGGAACCTTTAGATCTGGAATGCGAGTTCTACGCCTCAGAATACGATTTATTTAACAATCCTCTACTTTGGAGGAAAACTCAGCTGGAAGAAGAGACGCAGATTAATATGATGAGGAATCTCAACACACCGTATAGGGAAACAAAACGCTTTGACGTCAAGTTCGACCAGCAAAACCCCCACTATACACTGACCCTGTCTATTAACAGTGAGTAAAAGTAATGATTGATGAAATGTTGCCTGATTGATTGACTAATTGACAGGTCTTACCCGCCAAGACAGTGGAAATTACACCTGCGAGATCCGTGGTCCACAATCCGCGGTGCAAGGCCTAGTGACTCATCAAGTATACGTTAGAGGTGGGTGGAATATTCCGAATTATCCTATCTTATGTTCTATTCAATCAGTTCCAGTGACGTCAATTTACTTGGGTGTTAAGAACATAACCTGGGGTGATGAGCAGCGGGCGATTCACAGGGATTCATCAACAGACACCGTCACTTTTAAGGCGAACACAGCCTCCTTTCTCCAATGTGCTGCGCAGGGTGGTTACCCTCCGCCCGGCATACGGATATTTGTTGGACGGAAGGACGTCACCGACACATTCAAGATGAGACAGACTACCTTACTGACAGGGGAGAGGGGATTGCGGGTGATGGAATATTCGTCGCATGTGTGGACCGATGCTTTCATTGCGAGGGCAGGGGATGATGGCCGCAGACTCAAGTGTTCTGTCACTGTCTCGGGCCAGGATTCACTTTCCACGATGACTAGGATTAAAGTCAATTGTAAGCGCTGTTTGCACATAATCCCGGTTAACAAATCGGGATTTATTACTTTTATTTTATTTTCTTTCCAGACGCTCCTTTTATCACGTGTTACCCGTCCTACGCGTACGTCGGAGAAACAAACGTCGATATAAAGTGCACTGTTCGAGCACAGCCGAGTCTCACTGACTATGGCTGGATCATTGACTCTAACGGCACCAAGGTCGGTAAAGGTGAAGTCATCAACGAATACTGGACGCTGCTGAAGGTGGGCAGAGACAAATAGTTCGTAGCGAATTGTTACATCGCGCTTCGTGTCCTGTCATAAATCCTTGGAATGATTGTAATCAACATCGACAATGCATGATTTCAGGACGACGATGTGCTCCCCGGTGAGGACATGCTCGCTAAGCTTTACCTCAGGAAAGTCTACAAAAGTAGCTTCAGAACTTACATCATCATCGCTGAAAATGACATCGCAGTCAAGAAGCAAGAAGTTGATTTAATTCAGTGTAAGTCTTGCTATGCTGATATCACCATAAGAAAACTTTTATCTGTGCTGATATTTACCTGCAGATGATAGAACAACACCACGCCCACCACCAGTCACCACCACATCAAAGAAAGATCGCAACACCGGCAGTGTGAATCGCCAAACCGGCTTTTATCTTTTTGGCTCCGCCTCCAGCGTCTATTCCTCTTATCGTGCCTACTACATTGTATTCTTAATGTTTTTGTACAAAGTATGTTTCAGTGAGTGCTGAAATTGCGATTTTGTATAGTGCAAAAGGAAAGACAGTCTCTATTTTTGTTACAATGCTCACATCACTCCAAATTCAGTATTGGTAAAACTGATATTTCAAAAGTAGTTTGAATTGCATTCAAAAGATTATGTGTACTGAAGTGTTCAATTGTAGGATGGGATTGACGGGGATAACATGCGTATACCTAGGGATGTCATGAGGGTGTTGGTATGGCTGATCTACCTGTGTTTCTCTTTTGGATTATTGCACGGTGTCCCTCAAATTGGGGGCTTTCGTTAACAAATAGACGATAGATGTAATGACCAATAGCCCATCCAGATACTAAAACCAAGTTATTCAGCTATACAATTTAATGATCACGTTTAATGCTGGTATGTTGAAAAAAAAAGAGGCAAAAACAATTGTCATATTGGTAGAATGAAGCCATAAGAACCCTATTTCTTGACTTCCAACACTGGTAAACATTGAACAGTGTGTTTCTCAATTGCACAGCAGCTGTCGCCCAATGAGCAATTGGTTATTGGCCTGAAGTTAATTATTACTCTAAAGTTATTGTAACGGCAATAAGATTCCAATCTAAACATTTTCTAAATAAGCTGGCATAAGTTTTGCCAACACGATAAACTCTTGTTGTAGTTCAAAATCCAGCCAGCCAATAGGGAACTCATGTGTGCAAGTCTCATAGAAAATACATTCCGAGGTTGTTGATATGAAAAGTAATATTGAATAATAGTCTGTTGTTATGGATTGTATATAAAATGTTTGTATATTTTTGTTATGTCCACAGAGATGAAGTTTTACCTTCATTTTGAATGTGTTATCAGAGGAATATCGAATAAATGAAGGAGCTTATTTGCAATATGCCAGTTATTTCCTTATTTTTGTGACGACAAGCAAGATGAGAATACGAAAATCAAATACATGTGAGCATTAAGAAATGCACTAACGAAATAAATAACTGCTCAATAACTATACTGTTCACTCATTTTTCAGATAATTTGAGTTTCAAACTTTACTGAATGTTTAGTGATATATTACAATTATAAAACACGATTGCGAGTTGATTAGATGAGATTAGTGAGGGATTTGTGAAAACCAACAACTACGGAAAGTGAAATTCGAGTTTCTTCGATGGCGGATTGTAAAATGTGAGCTATATCTTACCTGTGTAATCCAATCTCTGAGGTATAATCCACGTCTCAATACTTTGAGACGACCATGCTTTCAGTTTTCACAGCAATATGGCATAGGGCGATTCTCAGCAACACACAAGTAAAACGTAAAAAAATCCATTATAGATTCATTGTCAACTCAGGTGAGGAGCATATCCGCTAGGTAAGTTATGAGCCGAACCCAACGACATTCCAGTAAGGTGTATGAGTATTTACTCCATGCCTGAGATAACCGTCGTACCCGTGCACCGCGTGGCCATAGTATGCAACGAGACAACGAGACAAAAGCGTTAATTCAAGTATACAATTGTCTATAATTACTCGCTATGCTTGCCAATAGGCACACTGTAGGCTGTAGACTGTTTTGAGCAATAAGTCCAAATCCGTGAAAAATTAAAATGAATCGTGGTGCATTTCTTCCGCAATGAATACATGACCATTGATGACCAATCGGGCTTTTTTCTATTTTCTTTTTGAAATATTATCTGTGTACCCCCTTTATCAATAGCAACGGGGAAACAACAGTCAATTGGCTTTTCAAAATGGCATAGCATACTTGTCTTTCCTAACCTGCTTGCCGCGTGGGTCTCGTAGAGTGAACACCGGGTTAGCATGCTTCAAAGAGGGGAACACGCTAACAGGATCATGGAAACACAAATGCTCTCCAAGCATTTTAAACGCAGTGGTTAGTTTATCAAAAATACTATTAAAGAGAGACGCTGCCGTGAGACCAGACTTCCACGCTTCGATCCTTGAATATTGAGGAGCAGACTGCTTGACGAAGTGCATCCTTAAGAAAAAAATCCTTGGCGTGTGGACAGCCAACAGATCTAGTAAGCAAGGGATCTAAGACTGGGAATATCCTGCCCTGCCATCGACACTATCAGTGCCGAAATTGACAGAAGCGGCCCAGGGCAAAAGATCACGCAACCCGCCCTTCGAGACCCGTTTCTCGAGGCCTCAGTCATCGCTTACACGCCAAGACAACTTGACATCGATAATTGAAGACCATTATTTAGAAGTGTCAGCGCAAGAAATCTGTGCGCCCAGAGTGTCATCCGCGATTTGGCGTCAGGCGCCAAATTTGCATTTGCGGCAATGGAAGAATGTGCCTCTGTTCGTCCGCCCACATCACAGAATACGCGCCCATATCGCCCGGCATTCCCACAATCCGCGTGTAGTGTAAGCTCCGGTATTGTATGTGGTTAACCTCGTTTGTCACCAATACGCTGTTATCCGCTCTCAGTCTGTAACACTTGTAGGAACCAAGCAATTGTACCTTGTGTACATTATGAGAACCAATAATGTTATTTTGTTTGTTTTACAATGGCGATTGTTAGTCTTTACCGATTGTACAACTCAGTAACCTCATGTCGTCATACGTACTCAAGGAAAGATCTTCGAAAGAAGACACTCAAATCATAAAAGAGCATCAGAAACGGATCACAGCCACTCATATCGTGGTTCGCATAAGAACCAGAAGCACTGTTATTGTGCCATCTTCTGCTGCAATCCGTGCACTTTATGCCCCATGCGATACTCCGCTCTGCAACATCAATCAAGCAACGTGCGTCATCCTTCTTTTGACCCGTGACCGTCAACAAACTGCAATTCTGTCCGCTGGGTCGGGTGTGTGGAGACGCTTGCCATCCGAAAAAATGAACTGTACCGAGAGAAATTTGCCATGCCCCCACAAGTACAATTCGTACAGTTCTTGTCATTTTGCGCCGCCATTCTTTCGCTGGACGGATATCTAACATAATATAGAAAACAGGACGCTAACAAACAAACACTGTGAGGTTATCTTTCATTATCATTCATAAAAGTCATGATTCCATTATAAGTCTTTGAAGGATGATATGATTTATTAGAGAGGTTGTTTACGGAGGGATAATACGGAAGCTAATGGATCACGGTAAAAACTGCTTTATATTGATGCGAGTGATGTTCTTGCAACTATTGACATGAATCTCCTCTGAAATATGCATTTATGGATGAGATTCTTATGAGTACAATTTATTATGTAACATGATTGAATCTTCAAGCAGAGTTAATGTGGGACTGTCAGGGAAGCTTGAGAGGGAATCTAGCATGTAATCAGATTAAATCACAATGGCTCAGAGATTAAATACACCCTGAGGATGATATGAAAGCCGTGCAGTGCTAGCATACATCTTTTTATGCTCATATTTTTTATATCCTTCTTCATGATGAATAACGGGTCAAGGTGATGTGGAATTATTTGCAGTAAGTGAGAGCTCTATACGTTTATACAAAGACCAGCTTTTACGGGTGTGATGCACCTTTTGTTATGGTGCCTTGAAATTTTTGGGCTCATATTTTTTTCATATATATACAAAGGCTGGGGAATATGCACCTACATGTAGTATATACTCTAGTGGGATGATTGCCAAACGCATTTAATTGAATCCCTACATTTCTGGCATTGCGTAGAGCTGGATACACGACCCCGTGTTGAATCACGCTGAGTGTAATTATGACGTAACCCAATCTGATGTACCTGGCATGACTTGCTGACTGGGCTACTTGTGTAGGAAGTAAGGCGAATTAGAAGGGATAGGAAAGGTGTAATTGAGATGAGGGATGATGACAGGAAGGGATCAACAAGAGCGAGGAAATGAGACTGCAGACCTTGTTTGATTGCCTCATACAATTTAGCTTAAGGTAGAACACCGTTTCATGAGGATCCCTGCTGGCCACTTTGGACTGCAAAGGTCATTTCGAGTTCTATAAACAACCAGTATAGGTTCCAGGCCAATTCATACACACCTTGTGCTCAATGCGAGCGTGATTTTGCAAAGCCAATAAGTCTCAGATCTCAGAGTGGGACGCCAAAAGCAAGGTCACACGTTGAGGAAGTTCTATACTTGGTGGCTTGGTGGGACCAGTGGCTATTAATTTGACGAATTGCTGTTGTTGAATCGGTATGTCCATTTATGCAACATTTTCTTTGTGGAAAATATTCTAAGATATTCTAGCTATCACATCATTACATATTCTACATGGATAATTGAAACGTCATAACCTAATTATCACATCCATGAATGTATCAATTTCATCTGAGATGATTCAATCAGTCATTAAAATTGTCTTTGGTCAATCAACCCGTGTAAATGCACGTCCTCCCTATAATAACATAGAAAATAATTAATTATTTAAAGTACAAGTATATAGGCCTACATTAAAATAGGGTTTTAATACGCTTGCTTAATTAAGAATTATAATGATCCACAATATTTTTAGGATATAAGTATTACACGGTTTAAAACGTAAACTCATTGTAATATAAAATTTTTACGCGAGATCAAAAACTTACCATTACTTATAAATACATTTTATCCTGTATTGAAACTAATCGATCAGATTAAACAAATTCAAACATGTAGCATTAATGACACAAAGTGGAAACCCAACGGGGATTTTGTAATTTCCACACAATTCCGACGACTCCGCATGTCTGCAAGGGCCATGGGATCTAACGATTGAATTAGTAGTGACCACCCGCAGAGAGACAGTTCACGACAATCTCATAATCACTTTGCCTCAGAGCCAACAGATGCAATAAAGGGAAAAGGTTGACCCATTCAGTTTCTCAAGTATATTTTTTTTTTCAATAGGGGCGCCACGTTCTATGGGCGTATGTCACATCTGTCTTTACAAAAACATAAACATGAATTTTAATTTCACACTATCCGAGGGCTGTTTACTAGTTCAGCGATCGCTCTAAAATTATAGAAATGATACGAAAATCGTGGACAATTACCGCAAATTGATGGATGTTTTTCAGAACGGATTTGACACGCAGCCAGATTGGTCACATCATGGCTTCAGCGCAATCTGTATGGCCACCATATGATGGATCATTCAAATAAGGTTTTACTCATCGACGAAAACCCGCTCGTGTTTTACACAGCAGCATGTATTTTGCCTAAATAACTTGTTATGCATATGCATAGCACCATTTATGCGGTTTGAATCAGATACTCCCCTCTGGGAGAAGGGGGGGGGGTTGGTGCCGCATATATACTTGTGGGTGGCGCAAATGCCTTGCAGTCGCGTGACTGTCCTTTCTGACCATCAGTGCATAAATAATACGTTCGCATTCATAACGCCTTCGGTATGATGCGCGCCGCTCACACCGCAAAATGATATGCATGGCTATAATATTATATGTTGTGTATTGTACACGATTTATTTGCTGACTAAACGGTTTTACGCGCGATGCTATCAAGCAGTGCTACCATCAGGTGGACCGCTGATTTGCAAAACAAGAAGAGAGACACATGTGAGAGGATATCAGCAAAACTAAGTACTCCAAAAACACCGAAGCAAAAAGTACGTAAGCATGCGCAGGCGGCCTAATGCTTCTACCCTCTCCACGCACAGCCCTGCATCGCACTGCTCTTTGCCGAAAATATTCTGCATTCATATTTCATGAGCGATTATCTCGAAAATATCTCCTGATCAACGCCGAGGTATAATGTAGAAACATTTGAATATCTTATTTGTAAGATATATCACTCCGCAGCACTGCTAATATATTGATACAGAATATTATTTTAAGCTCGAATGTCTGAATTACATAATATTGAGATTGCAGAGATTGCATTATTTTACACTAACTGTCCTAAGGAAAAACGTCAATATTTTTGATGTGATATCGCACGAGCTCGTACTGCGCTGTAATGTAATAATTTATATCACCGAAGCCGAAATATAATTTTAGTGTGATATAAAAAGTGTTACATAATCATAGAAACAGCGGGAAAAGCTAATTTTGTGAAGGTGCATTGTGCTTACGAATGAAAGGGCGTCGTTGATTGGCTCAAGTTATCTGTTCAATTGAGCTAATCAGCGCCGTCCTTTCTTTGAGACAAGGGAAGCGAAGTGGTTCATTTATGCGGAAAAACCCCCCTGAAAAACTCAAAATTAATCCGTACTAATTATAGAGTTCAGACGACTCAAGAGTCGACCCATAACTTTGCCATTCGTATACGGTTTATTTCGAAAATTCTAATTGAATGAAAATTGTATTTGAGATTGAGTTATTTGACAAATGCAGCGGGAAAGACAAGGGCACTCAGTCAAGGCAATATTTGTCTGATGAACAAAAGTGATTTTTACACCAACCCACTCGGAGGGAGAAGAGGTAGGATTGCAAAGCAAGTACACGATCATCTATCTCAATCAATCAGAGAGTGACCACCGGAGAATGCTTTGAAACCCACCAATGCTCATTGTCCAGTTGTCCAATACTCGGCAAGAACATGACGGATGACTGCACCTCTTCCCGTCGCAAAGTGTTTATTGTAATGCTTGCTTTGTGGGAGGTCTCTTCATTCAATGCACACATAATGGACAATTAGCCCATGCTCTTTCACTGCCATCGGGTTAAAGGGGTTAAATAATGGTAAACCAAGTTAAATTTATTGTGTAAGGGGAATTCGTATTTATTTTATACCAAAATATCCACACTTTTACATTTTTCAGCCTATCGACTACTGTTAAGGAGAATGTTATGATTCGAGTGTTTGTTTGTTTGTTTTTTTTTGTTTTTTTTTTTTTTTGCAGTCGACTGTTCATGCTTTGAAATGGTTCACTCAAAGAAAATTCTAACGAGGAATAGCGTAATCAGCCAAGATAAACGTCCAGAATATAGCATCCACTGCTACCAAGACGGTGCAACCACTAGTACGCCAGCTATTTGTTGTATCAAATTGAGTAAGATTGATTCAAGCGGACACGCGCTAAGCGAAAAAAGTGCCGAGAGACGCATGCAAACGACCGTATTAGAAGCGGTGTTATGGCTGCTCTGTAACAATCATGTCGAATAGATGGAAGGTCGCAATTTTGAAAGGCCAATGACCATTGCTCAAAAGAGATATATCCACTGAGAATCCGCACTGTGATACAATGCGCAATAAGTTTACATTCTTAGTCAAATCACAGGATAGAAAACAACAACTACTAAGCTATGTACATTATTATTAGAATTACTATGGCAGCAAATTAGAAGTATGCTTCAAGTTTGCAAATGGTAAAGGTAGAGGACTAGAGGTGGTGTCTGAGTCGTAAACGTGCTCGCCGCTGGCCACTGGACACTCAAAGCTAGCCACAAACAGTGTATCTGTGTATCACACAGACACACACACACACCATCATACACACACCCTCACAAACACACCCCACACACCATCACACACCCTCACACACGCACACAGACACATAGAGTTTAAAGAGTTTAAGCGATAGATACATAGAATCTAAAAATAATCTATAACTAAGTTTTGTGTAGAATTTAGTCAAAAACAATTATGTAATAATATATACGAGTATGATGTAACATACAATCAGATTGCGTTGCTTTCTGCTATTGATTGCAAACATGAATGCATACAGAAATAAAATGTGCTTTTGATGTGAATTGCGATTGCTAATAAACGTGGGTTCATTTGCGGCAAACAGGATATATGTACCCAACAATAAGACAACAATAAAATAATAGGCTATAAGCAGATAGCATCTCCGTAATGGCCGAGCAATTATTCTCCTCTCAAAGCACCCGCAAAGCAGCTCCCCGCGTAACAGTCTCGTTAACATGATATATATATCGATGCTCATTCCACTCAAGTTAATTGTATGCGGATGCGATCTGGTGGTATTGGTCATCAAACTATGTTTCCAGTCGATCTCCAAGCAGATAAGAATTGCCATCAGTGGCGTATTTCTGTTTCGCTTTCTCATTGACGCACTTGTCTATTATTAGTAGTGATGGGCGAAGCTTCGGCTTCGGACTTTGGACTTATACGAATATTGACTATTTTTCGAAGCTTCGCCTTCGAACGAAAACAATGCAACGAATCCGAATGTCACAATAATTTTTTTTCCTAAGTTAATTGAACTCTGTGAATTACTTTGTTTACTCACCCGCGTGCGAGAGCCCGCATTACTCGCAGTAATTAAACATTTGAATGCACAACAACGAATGAGAATCAACAAAGCATACTTTAAAGCAACTTGAAACTTCTAAAGAGAATGTCAAACTTTCACGAGTAAAGGGGGGCACCGAATAGCACAGTGGGTTAAACCGCTGTCTGCAATTCTATGCCGACCGTGGGGGTCGAGGTCCACGGGCGTTATGATTGTGAATTATAATTGTAATCCGTTATAATTGTAATTCTTCGGTGACTCTGCAGTGCTGCCCAACTGCGTAACAAGGCCGGGCGCTGTGTACTACTGTCTATGGTGGTATGCAGGATAAAGAACCTTTGGGATTTTCGATAAGAGTAGGGGGGAAACCCCGGTTTCGGGCCTTCTGTTCTGGCACCCGACCCCGGATGGGTCGGGTGGAGCCGTAAAACCCCATCACTCACTCACTTCACGAGTACAGTCGTGAATTAAATATAAACAGGAGGATTAGCAATCATTGGAAGTGATACGCTCATAGAGATCAAATTAGAATTAACGATCGAGCAAACATATACAATGTAATTGCACAACTTCCTTATTCGTGATTTAGTTTTCTGAGAGGCTTATCGCTTTGTCAGGGGAGTATCACATTGCGCACTTTTGTAAATTTCGTTAAGCTATTGGCTTTAAAGAAGACAGGGCATCGTAGCACATGACAAAACCTGACCAATCACATGTCCAGCTGCTCTTGATTGTTCAACTACCCCGAACGGGCGTTAGTTAGTTGATCTTACCAGCCAATATAACGATCGAAGATATTACTGCAATGGAGTGAATATATATATATATCGGCTCCGTATTCGGCTTTGACGAATATATACTGTTCGAAGCTTTAGCTTCGGATATTCGGACAAATTCAATATTCGTCCATCACTAATTATTAGGTCTAGCAGCAAACGCAATCACTACATTTTCGCCTCATTATGGATGTATCTTATAATCTGCATGTAAATGAGTTGTTTTATGGAATGTTGCCATTTTTGCATAAGAACGTGTGAAACACATGATCATAATTAATTTGTCCGTTGGCTAATGAGCTCAAATCGGTAAGGACGTCTTAATTTTGATTTAAGATTTGTTAAGTCGACTGCATGGAGGCGTAAAATAACTAAAACAGTGTGCCACATCGACTCAATTTTCATTTAAAAATCGGGCCCTTTATTTTAGCGATCAAACTTGTGGTTATGTAATCCGCTTTGATGCTGCCAATGAAGGGACACGATGTGTGTTATACGTGGTTACAATGGAAGGTGGGAATAATCTGTATTTTTAATCGACACAAATCATCTTGCGTATTACACCCAAATGGCGCACCAAATCGACCACAATGTGCAATATAATTAACTCCCTTTTACTTTAAACTTTACTTTTGTAATTTCAATGACATTTGATTCAAATAAAACCGTCACTCTTGCTTCTGTGTTGCCCCGAATGACATTTCTTGTCTGAGAAGCATGAGAAACCCATGCCATGACAAGCAAATTCAATTCACATTATACTTATATGCTAATTATGCTGAGTTTACTTATTGTGCGGTATCCATACGTTTTTTTTTTTTTTTTTTCATTTTTTTTTTTTTTCATTTTGTCTGTCATGTATAGTTCGTCCAAATGCGACAGTACCTGTCATGACACTGATATAATGTATTGGTTCATTGCCGTGTTTAATCATTGGAAGTGCATGCATGCCATGCTTTTTTATATACCTGGTTTTCAACATTATTTTGGCTGGTGCAATTTTAATTCATCTCACTCAAGGCCCTCTACGGTGTATTGACTTCAGCAGCAAATGTCATGTCAGGATTGGCATGTACAGGAATCCTTCCAAACGTCATCTTATAACAAGCATAACAAGCACAACAAAACTAATTGCACACGATTTGAAATCTGGTATGGAAACGCAACTCCTGATTTTGAGCTTGGTTATGTAACACCTCTCTCCATATTTAACGTTTCTTCTTCACTGGGGTTGAATGACAACGTGGTTTTGATAAGTAGAGTTGATTATACGAACATCGTGACTTTATATACATTATTCGAAGGTGAGACAGTTTTGAGCAAACCGTAAAGATGAACTGATCATTGCAGGATTGTCATAAAAAGTAAAGTAGATTTTATAGTCTAAGTCACAGACAATGTCCGTCACTCTGGCTTCACAATGCTTTCCCTGGTTATTGCATGAACGCATCAAACTAACACAAACTCTCACCCCGGAGAGCATACAAACTTCGAGCTTGCTGCCGCGAAGGCGCAACCTGCGTAATCGAGTACAAAAGTATTATCCATCACTGTCCTACCAGGTACCACATTTTGACACAATATAATGTGTCATGCCGTGGTTTCCAAGCCACGAAATTCGATTCTGGCAAGTTGCCTGAAATAAAGGTTTGGTATTGGACCCACGACTAGATGCACGCAAGACGAGGGCGCTACCACTGCGCCATCGCGGCCCGCAAAGACGCACAAAATGTCATCTCTTTCGTTGTGAATCCGAGTGCAACAATTTGAATTTCAGTATGATTCAACGGACTCAATGAATCGTGCATTGGCCGATTGTGATTGGTTCAATGTTTTATTCCAACATCGTGAAATATCCCACGAACGCCCACAGAATGATGTACAACGCAGCACTGATCCAATTTCCAGAACATGAGTTAAAATTCCATTGATGGCATCACTCTTGATCTCGTGTTCTCAGAAATGCTGACCGATGAGCTCATATCGGTTTTATGATAAGCGTTCAATATAATAGTCCATGTCATCCTCCGTGAATGAATGATGCTTTTATTGCAATTTCAATTATTTGCCACTTACAATGACCAAATTCCCATATTGCATGCTCAATTTGCAAAGCTTTATTTCTGACTGTTATCAAATTATCAATGGCACCAGAGGAATGCAGAGAATTGCTGTTGTCACGTGATCGGTTCAAATCATAATCGAGCATAGTTCTCAAAATCAAAAGAGCAGAAATTGCAATAATATCAGCGTATCTCGTATGCAGCGTTTTTATTCGGCATGCTGGTTGCATTATGGCAGGGAATCGGGGATTCCAGTAAATGAAATAATGCGTACTTAGCATTCATTATGATTATGCAATTTTGGTGCTGCATGAATCGGTAAAAATAGTGGAAGGCTGTTATTACGGATTAGTTGTTCCCCATCACGAACGCGCCTTTAATCATGACACGGTCATACTGTTTACTCCTTTCTAACCACATGCCTGGCACGCTGGTCTCTGTCTCGTTAATAAACTATAGCGTCCTACTTCAGACTCCCATGCCTCAGGACTCTGTAGGAGCTGTAAATTTTATGCAAACAATGAAAATGAAGCAAGATGGTGGCTCTAAGCGGTTACGCTTGATTTATTTTCTTGTTAGAACCATTTTGGAATTTCACTTTCTTCTGAAGAAGTACTGTTCTTGGGGGGTGGGAATGCGCAACACTCGTTGCCTTCCCAGTATTTTCTGAAAGACAGAATATAAGATTTTTAATTAATGAATGTAAGAAAAAGATAACAGCTTGGTTAAATATAGTGTAATAAAAAGGAGTTGAAAAATTATAAAAAAGTTGTATATTCATTAGAAAATGGCTTGAATTTGGGTAAAATTGAATCAAAATCTCACAAGCAATGTTTCATTTGAGGCCAGAACCGAAAGCAGTTACCCTGGAAGAAAGAGATAATTACCACTCATACAATACTTATAATAAATATATGAAATCAAAAGTATAATCACTTGGTCCTCAGAAGCTTTTATAACGACAATGACATTATAATGACAACGAAGACAGTTGGAGCTTTGATGTCCCGTGTTCGAGCCCAAAGTGCCTTGATTGGGAATTACAATTGTAATTTGTTTAAATCAAAATTATTCGGTGACTCTGCAATACTGCCCAGCTTGGTCCCAAGGAGCTATGTGTCAATGTCTGTGGTAGGATGCATGGTAAAGAACCCTATAAATTCATTGATAAGAGTGAAGGGAACTCGGATCCCAGGCTCCCTACCTGTAGTACCGGCAAGGAGGGAGGGCAGGGGGCGCATATTCCAATCACACTTATGGTCATGATGGCGATTGGAGCTTTATGGCTCTATTCTGTGATTTAAATGCCAAGGAAGGTCCCCATAGCTTCCCACCTTTAGTACAATTTGCATGGGGTCTTAATTCTGAATCATATAATTCTCGTAATATAGGTTACAGCAGACAGTGTCTGCAACACACAGCTCCTGCCCTCCCCCCTCCCCATACCTTGTGCATTCTGGGAATCGATGTTTGGTCTCCGAGCAATTAAATTCACATTGAACACGTAATCACATGATATGTTGAGTGGCAACTAAAATGAACCGACTCAAAGGGAATGAATGTACTCACCGCTTTCTGGTTGTTTTTTGGATTTTTTGCGCCAGCAACAAACGCAATTGATGCAAAGGCGATCAGGAGACAAACAAAGAGGATTTTCATCTTGGCTGAAAGAAATTGAAATATTTATAGAATAGTCTAATGAAATGATCGCGTAAAATGGAACACAGGTCTGGAACATGTTCTTCTAATGAACTATATATGTACTCAAATTATGAAGATATTGTAAATATTACGATTTCAAAAAAGCTTCCAGCATTTTATATGAAAAAATGTGAAGCTAAGACTGCAATTACCATTCTAACTATTTGATATTGAGACGAAAGTGCCATAATCAAGAGCTTTATGACTAGATCAGATTTAACTATTTTATCAATATAAAGTAAAAATGCATTTACCAAAGTAAATATCAATGTCCTTTAACTGATTCTGAGCGAATAATTATACAAATTTCGTATTTTGAATTATCAAAGAGATATCAGTTTGGAACATACATTAGATTGTGAATAATTACAGCAGATGTCGTTAGCTTAAAGAAAGAAACGTGTTAACTCTTTGTCGAGATGGCGTAGCCCCCGTCCAGAACCCCGCAAACAAAGCAAATTTTAAGAATGGTCATAGTCAAAAACATTATGCACTATAGAGGTTCGATAGGGGTGGATATGGTAACACATCCTAGGATAAGATGAGTTGAAAATCGCGCTCAAGAGCTACCCAAAAAGGTTGTACTTACTGGGGAATGACTTGACTTGATGAGATGTAGAGGGTTGGAAGCCCTCTCTGTTATATAACACCTCATGACTCCTCAAATGACCTTTTTTTCTGATGATATGAAGTGATGACGTGGCTTTAGATAAGGAAACTGTATTATGCAAAAACGTGACCGCAAATTCCTATTTGAAATTGTGAATTATTTTTCTTTTTTTTCTAAGGATTACGTATGGGTGAACTGATCGTGCGTGAGATTATCTCTCTGACTTGTAAAATACATTTTTTTTATCATAGCAGAATCAAGTGTTATAAACTCCATACTTTGCAAGGATCAACGAATCGTACGTAATATCTTAATAGTATAGGGTATATAGTATTAATATTTGTCGTATTTTTTGCATTGCTTCAGATTCCATCCTGAAATGCTTTAAATGGCGACAAGATATGCACAAACTGATAGTAGCTACCTTTAAGTATTTTAAACTTAGAGGTCCGTGCACTGAAATTACGATCAAACCTTTGAAATTGCCCACATAGGCCTATTCTTGCTCGGTCTAGGTAGAGATCCTATAATCATTAAAGGATTTGTAGGTCTAGGTAACATTGCGACATATCTTGCAATTATGCGACCTTTTAACCTTGTCACCCGGTACAACCGCTAGTGTTATCCGATCGCGCCTGTTTCATGAAGCCAGACAAACAGCTCCACAATTAATGTATTGGTGGACATCGCCACGCTTGCATTGAATATATTTCTTGCAGAACTATCCATCTCATCCAACCGTCTTTCTAATTTACCTACTACTTTCAATTATTATTCTTAAATATATATTCGTATCATCCAAATGGTTTGGGTGGAGCCGTAAAACCCCATCATATCATATTTATATACCATATTTATATACACTAGTAGTGTTCTTCGAATTTCCCGCGCAAGGGCAATGCTAGGTGACGAACCGTTTTGAAACTGGTCCGCGTTATGCACTTTATGCTATTGTATATACGAATGCTATAACCGCTTGCGCGTCGTTTCTGAAAATATCAAAGTGTTTGACCGTGTGCATCTATGATTATATGATTATTTTACGAATATATGATCCTAAACCAACAATCAATCCTTGTGCTTCTGTAGTTTACATAGCAGTTACCGATTGATTTGTGATAGACCGCTGCAGAAAGCATGAAGCGTAGAGATCACGACTCGAGGTTAAGCAGTGAAGTGAATACATGCATAGTTTTCACAGCCATTGAGCAATGCGGGTGCTCAGCTTGAATACTGGTAAATGTATACGCGATGTGTTATTGAAAAAAAGAAGATATATATGTACGATGGATATATCTCGTATACATGTGTATAGAAAAAAAAGCAGATACACATTTCATCACAAGCATCGTTTCCGCAACTTATGAATTTCTAGCACATAGATGTAATTATTTATACATGTACATGCATGTCAAGCAATGAAGGATCAAACATGTTTATTGAAGTTCCAACGACGTTCTACATAGTAGTGAGTGAGTCGCTAAAATGTAACTGAGTATACATCGTTGAAGTGTGGCACCGTACGTGGCACGAGTTTTCGCATGGCGCGCTATCTTCGTTCCGTGTTCATTGCGATACAATCATTATGCAAATAGCCACTTCATAAAGGACAATGCTATTCGAAATACCATTCTCGAACTAATTTGTGAGGCAGAATAGATCTAAATGAAATAAACTACACGTATTCGTGAAGCGGAAACAAGTCCTACTCATTATTTTGTCATTGTTGATTATGTACATGTTTAGAGGTGCAGCATCATTCTCTTCGCACCTTGCAAGATAATACAGGTACTCTGATTTTCCTTTCAAATGCAATTATAATAATATTTATTATCATGCAATTGCATGTACAGTAAAACCTCGATGTGTCGAACGTCCGTCCCTCGAATGTCGCCCTTTGTCAAAGTGTTTTCGAAGTCTCGATATTCTCCTATACTTTACTATTAGCATTAATATCCGTCCCTCGAACGTCTCATTCTCGAATTTATCCTTGTGTCGAAGTGTTTTCTGTGTTCCCGAGACATATTTTCGATCTGTAGCTCGAAGTCGAAAAATTCGATTAGCATATTTCTCAGTTTGGTAACTTCAAAAGGAGAGAGAGAGAGAGAGAGAGAGAGAGTCAGTTGTTTACAAAGCATCAAAACATCCCCGCCCCCACAAAGCAGTCGGCAGCCTTTGTCTCTCCTCTGTTTAAGCCGCGACCAGAGCTTTGATTGGCTGACTCCAAAGATCAACGGACCGTGGATCTCAACTAAGCTATAAGGCATATTGTTGTTGGTGTATTTGTGATGATCTTTAATGAATGACCGACAAAAGACCGCGACCAGAGCTTGGCTGACTCCTAAAATCAATAGACCGTGGATTTCGACTAAGGCATTGTTGTTGGTGTGCTTGTGATGATAGTTAATGAATTGTTGACAGAAGACCGCACCCATTCGAAGCTAGAGTTCATTAAAGAAATCCAGTCTTCACGTTAATAAAATAATATTTGTTAATTAAAAGTTTCAATCTCAATTTCTCCTAATCATTTCTATGGTCTAGATTTCTCGTAAGTCATGAGATCACCGTTCATAGTTTATGAGTTCATAACGCATGCAGTTAATCATAACGTCAGAGCACGGTTTGGAATCATAACGGTCATATCATAACGGCCTCGATCTGTCCGTCGAAGTATCCTTGAGTCGAAGTATTTGAGCTAACCCCACGAAATTCGACACATCGAGGTTTTACTGTAGTAATAAAACGAAAAGTCTAATCTCGGATTGTGTGACTATAATAGATCAGGTAAAGTGTGTTTCATTTTTTCAATGAGAACACATTCACTGCATATCTACACGTGTGCCCCCATACGCCTCCGTCTTTGGTTTAGGCACACTGATCGATAAATTACCAAGTTATTCCAACTGACTTTTCTTAATCCGGCATACTTTTATGCTACACATCAAAGCAGTGTTTTCAAGGCATCTCTCTAACAACAGTGCGGGTATGTGACGCAAAAAGGATTTGAGAAAGCGAGCTAATTAGCGACTGAAAGCCAAGTTAGCGTCGACTCAAACTCTCGATCTTATAACTGTTATTCTCATCCTTTGATCTGCTAATTTCTGGGGTCGTTATCGTGCGGTAATAGTTATGCCCACAGAACGTAACCTCTCGTAATCACAATGTGTGTTATGCTGATCATACTGGTCGCTGAGAGAAAACTGCGATTTTCTCAGCTCTTTTGCTTGCGAGAGTGTGGTTTTCACCAAAGTATGTGTTGTTCATAGCTGTATTTCAGTACATCTAGTTGTATGTATGATGTTGAATCTATATCGTTGAATTTACGAGAGAACAATTTATCCTAATATGTAAAATATTTAGCTATGCGTGCGTTTATATAGAAATTACAGAGAGGTGAAGTCGAGGCTGTCGGAGTAAAAGACGTGGCGGTGACTGGGTATCTGCTCGAAAACGCTGTGGCGGTGATAGTTAATTAAAAAATAAATAAATAATCGTCTGTAATTAGGACGGTATTTCAGTTTAAAGGTCATCAGTATACCCCTGTTTAGTTTCTATTGACACATACAGCCTTAAAATAAAAAATACGGCTGATATTGTACATTTATTCTTTTTGACCACGGTCTTGCATGTAACCCAGCGTCGCTATATAACCTTCTCGTTTCTCTCTCCTTCTTTCCTTCCGCTCTCTCCTCCAGAATCGTTCACAGCAATCCTTCTGATCTCATGACGTGACCGATCCATCGTGCCTTCCATGTCGACTTTCAGGCATCTCTTTCTTTATGTTTTGAAACCCTTTTGTCGTGTTCGCTGTCATCACCTGATCTTTTTAAAATCTCCCAACTTGGCCAATGTCCATCTTTACGTCTTTATTGTTTCTACAAATATATTAGATAGCAGTTCAGACAACAGGCAACCTCCTTCGGATGATACGTGGTCCAACCATCCCTTGTTCTTTTCGTCTTGCTGTTCCGTCCTATTATCGCCTGTCTCATGTAAAGAGAACAAGGAAGGGTTTTAATCCATCTTCGATCCTTCCAATCTGCTCACTGGTCTTTCAGGATTTCCATGCGATGGAAAATCCAATGTGAAATTCGGCAGTAGTTCGTGGATAATATACGGAAAAGCCCTACGGTAGAACTATCCAGCCTCATAGCAACAGTGATGTGGTTCCATCCTTAATTATTGAGTTATTGTTGCCTTCTACAAACAGCAATAGCCAGCATTGTGATGAAAGCAACCAGCAAACGAACCTAACCAGAATGAGAAATAGCAAATACAACATGAATGACAATTATGGAGCTTTTTTCAGACATGTGACGACGATGTGTCGAGGAAACCCCTATAGAACACCATACCAGCCATCGATACTGGCCAATTCGTTGTTCATAATTATGGCCATATCGTTTGAGCTACCTATATAGTACAAGGTATAGCCATTGTTTATCCGCTCCCGAAAATATTCCTTATTTAAGTTGTCTATTAAATAATTAAATTTGCACTAACGCATTTGACATTTTACAGCACAATGGCGATTGATCGACTCAGCAATTGAGATTAAAATAAAATAAAACATTTTGTACATGGTAACTGGTACAGAGCAAGATAGATGTTGCTTGCAACACGAAACAGTCGCCATTCTCTAGAGGCATGGTACTAAGCTGCAATGTTACGAGGAAACAAAGGCAATGATTTTGAGCGGCTAGGCTTTATTTACTCATTGCTTTTTGGATTTCCAGAAAGTAGAAGCGTCTTCATTCGACCCGGGGGCGGGAAAGGCGCAGCAGGGGTTGCCTTCCCAATGATCTCTGAAAAAAAGGAAAATGAGAGAAATTATTATTATTTTTTGTCGTTATCCCAAACCCTTTACCCGTTTACCACAATACCATGCTTTTAGTCAAGGATGGATGCATTATTAACATGGTTGAATTGGATTCAATCAATTAAAAATACTCACAGGCAATATTTCGTTTGGGGCCAGAATGGTTTGCATTGACCCTGGAAAGTAAGAAAACGTCTGTGAATATTACCCACAGCATCACAAATTGATTAAATTGTTGCTTACTATACACAGCACGTAACATATTGTATTATTGTCATCATCTTGAATAGGTTAAAATTTACATGTAAAAAACAACAACAATGGTAACAGGACAAGGACCATTGTGTGTAAGCCCACACTCTATAAATTCCATTTGGTCTTGAATCAGAAGCAGCGACACACGACTCCAGACCTTGCAGGCCATTTTTGCAATCGTTGCTTGGCCACCAAGCATTTGAATTGTTGGGCATTCAAATTGTTAAGCACCAACTAGAATGAACTCAGAGATTAAGTTAGCTCACCGCTACTTGTTGTTTCTTGGCCTCAGCAACAAACGCCATTGATGCAAACGCGATCAGGAGACAAACAAAGAGGATTTTCATCTTGGCTGAAATAAATTGATTTTTTTAACATATATTTATATTTATATAATTATTATGCTTATAATTGTCATATTTTACTAACGCGTTATACTGAAAATTGTCAAATCTTGTATACTTATTAGGACTTTTCCTGATCTGCATGCATTCCCTTTTGATTAAAAGAAACTTTCTTCTATATTTTTCTTCCCCAGTTCATCGTTGAAACAGCTTTAAAAGGGTATATCATTCAACATACGAGGTCAAAACAACCAAGAAAGAGAAAGAGTCATTCAAAAACGCTAATGACGAAAACGCATCAGTCGTGCATGCATTTGAAAACGCATTATTGGGTTGTTTTTCAACCATCGATCATTTTATCGTGTCTGTTCATTCTTTAAAAAAAGGAGTTGATGACCAATTATCCGTCCATAATAGTGATAATCTATCACATTATCCACCTATAAGCAATTTTTATCAATATTATCCTTATCATTATTTCCTTTTCAAGCACTGTTTTCCTTTTCACTTCTTCCTAATCCGGAATATTTATTCATACAAATAAATTACAATATTATCACAATTACAGATAATAGAAAAGCGATATTCAGGATTTTGTATAGAAAAAAAAAGTTCTGTAAAAACAACCGAAGAAGTTGCCAGAGAATGCAATGCTCATTTAAGCCGCAAATATTTACATAAGATGAGCATAAATGGGGTTGCCAATAGCCCCCCCCCCTACCTACACAAAAAAAAGTAAAAAAAAAAAAAAATAGTGATTGAGATAGAAGTCAATTGAACATTAACGCCCAGATCGCAAAACCGAAAGAATTGTACTCACTGTGTGTTGACTTTCCGAGATTGAAAGGGTTGAATGCCCTTTCCTTTTTATAGCACCTCATGACTCCTACATTTGCACGTTGTTCTCATGTTATGAAGTGATGACGTGGCTTTAGATAAAGACAGTTTATTATGCAGAAACGTGACCGCAAATTCTTATTTGAATTTGCAAACTCTATTTTTTTTTATGAACTGATAAACTGATAATCTGTACGATTGCATCTCTGTGAAGCGTAAAATAATTCCAGGTTGTCATTGTAATAGAATAATGCAATATCGACTTAATATTTTACACGGAATCAACACAAAGTCATGTTTATTTCACCGTTCTCATTGCTTTCATCTTCTCTGAGAAGTGTGCTATCGTGACCAGATCTGTGGTGTGTTCCGGTTAATATGAAAGGTCAGTCGAATTGACAAAGTGTTTTCTTTTGGCTAAAGCTGCTGTCGATGCTGGCATTGTTAACTTATTTCTATTATTTATTTGTTCCAGTGAGTAAACTTACCATGTAATTGTAGGCCTACTTTTTTTATTATCTTTTCTTATTTTTTGTTTGTTATGTTTATGTACTTTTTTTATTATCTTTTCTTATTTTTTTGTTTGTTATGTTTATGTACTTTTTTATTATCTTTTCTTATTTTTTTGTTTGTTATGTTTATGTACTTTTTTTATTATCTTTTCTTATTTTTTTGTTTGTTATGTTTATGTACTTTTTTTTATTATCTTTTCTTATTTTTTTGTTTGTTATGTTTATGTACTTTTTTTATTATCTTTTCTTATTTTTTTGTTTGTTATGTTTATGTACTTTTTTTTATTATCTATTCTTATTTTTTGTTTGTTATAAAAAAAAACTTTTTTTNTTTTCTTTTCTTNTTTTTTGTTTGTTNTGTTCTGATGTGCCAAACACAAATAAACTCACGTAATATATTTTGCTGAAAACGTTTCCCATTGGGTCGTGCAATGGCTTTCTGTAATTCAATTATAGGGATCATATATTCACACAAATTCGTATGATTAGAATTAAGTCCTAATCATCAGATTTCATTCTAAAAACCGCTTTAGGACCATTCTTATAATTATGTCAAATTATTTTTAAGTCATGAGCAACAACATCATGCTGTCATTAACTCTGTAATATACTAATCGTTTTGTGACTCAGAACATGATTCATAACTTCGGAGTCCTTGGGAGTACTCTTAATCCCCCCCCCCTAAAAAATCCTTTTACAACCTGATTAGAACTGAGCATGTGAGTAAATTCAGTCCACCTGACAGCTTCTGGATGCTTTTTTTAGCGATACGTCCCCTGGTTCTATTCACCTGTTATGACAACTCAACTGGAATGCCATTCTCCGTGAGCTTCACCTTGTCATGCGATGTGTTCCATTTTTATTGTTATAAGTATGATTATCATAATGATAATTATAGCTATAATTAGAATCGTGTAAGGTTTACGCAACGTTTACACAATATGAAAAAAATTACATTCTGGTATTACAAAGTTAAGAGGCTTTAAACAGGTTGTAATTGTATGAAGAAATATAGAAATTATTTCTGATCGATCACATAATTATGTTATTTTTTAAGTCTCGTATTATTTCGAATACCATCACTTGATTTAGAGGCAGGGAAGGCAGAACAGGTAATGCCATCCCACTTGGTTCGGAATGTTTGGCCACATATTCACTTATTCGGAAACTCATTCACACGATGCATTCCGCCAGTGTAAGAGTTAAAAAAGTAAAGTGAAAAGATATGCGGAATCAAGGGAAACACGACAACACGGATTTCTGATTTCAAAGAATATCATTTTTTTTTCTATCGCAGAGAGGAGGGAGGGGGGGGGGGTGTGGTGGCTAATGGAACAAAATCTAAACAAAGCAACCATAATATTTTGAAAATTTAATTTTGACAAGATGACCTATGATCTGTCGGTGACAGAAAATAGGCCATTATGGCTTATGATCTATTACCGACGCGTCGAAGTAACCTGACCGTCGATGTTCCACGTGCTGTTGACCACATAGACATGCAGTGCCCTCTTATGCGAGGGAGCATGAGTTCTCGGTCACTCACAAGTCCTCAACTGCAACCACTTTAAGACGCAATGAATGCTCACATGCATGCATATTTAGCGGGATTTTAGCCCCGCCCAAATGTTTATACATGTAGTCTTAAACTCGATGCATCGACCGTCAGGTTGCTTCGACGCGTCGGTAACAGATCATAGGCCTTTAGAATTAAGCCAAAGGTTTGACTTGATGTTATGCATGAGATGGAGAGGGATGAAGGTCTTCTTGATCTTTGGGTCCTGAATTGACTTTTTTGGGTGTGACTTTTTTCAGGTTATAAAGTGATGACGTGCCTTTAGATAAGGAATCGAAATTATGCACCAACGTGACCGCAAATTCTTGTTTGAGATTGAGAGGGATTGCGCATGGATCAACCGATTAGTTATACGATTGCTACTCTATGAAACGTAAAATACTTTTAGTTCGCATCATTATTTGCCAGGATCTACAAAAGGTATGTGTTATTTCATCCTTTTCGTTGCTTTCATACTCTTTGGTAAGTTTGTGACGAGGCGTATGATATGTCCTAGTCGATTTGGATGGCCTGTTGAAGCGGTGGATATTTTTGTCTCAGGCGATAATTTTTTTGCAGTGTATTACAGAATTATCGACCTTTGTTGAAGGATGAACTTTGATAACGATTGTGTAAGATGTCTTATGGCAAGATTGGTTAGCTAAATATTGCTAAAAATCACGACAAACAACAAATAGCGGAAATCATAATGGCTTTCAAAAGTTCGCCATTATGTCTATAATATCAGTTATAAAAATGCTTATAATATTTGTGGTCACACATATCGACAAACATGGGATATTTTTCTTCACTGATCTTTTTGGACGCATTTGGACAATAATCTAACTAGCTATATTATAATTTTGGTCATAATAGAAATGATTATTGTGCACATGAGAGGCTTAATTGGAACACGATTTTAAACAAGTTGGATAATTGAGACGAAATTTTGAGGAATTCAAGATACCTTATCAGGCAACATTGGTAAACAAACAAATTCACTCACAGCTGAGTCTGCTCACGATGAGTTTTCCGCAGTTAGCCTAAGAGAGAGACGACGACTTCTGCGAAACTCATAACTTTTGACAGCAGCTGAAATTTTTATAATTTTTTATTGGTGATCGTAATTTCGGATATTTAATGCACAATAATGTCAGTTAATAAAGAATCTTAACCCCTGTGACATTTATTTTGGCTATATTATATAATATACTTAACGATTTTCAAAGTTATAAAGATATTTTTCGAGTGAGTCCGCAAGTTTCACCTTTTCTTAGACCCGAGTCATTCTGTCGAATGTATAATTTGTTTATATGGCCAAATCTAATTGACTAATTTCTCACAATTTGTTTTTTTTTTCTTCTTTTTTTAATCACAATCTTTCTTTTACCTCACATATTGATTCACTCATCGCTAAATGTTATCGTGTCTGTGGCATGATAAAACGCTCAGTCGGCTATCATGCTCCACAGAAGGTTAAGCTCCAACTTTTTAAATCTCTTGCACGCCCCATTTTTGAATACAGCTCTCAAGTATGGTCACCCTCAACAAAGCGAGATATTAACTTAATTGAATCTGTGCAGAGGTCAATGACCAAATATATTTGAAATGATTTTAACGAAATGTCTTATTCTAGTCGCTTAAATGAACTTCATATTTTACCCTTATCTTATCGGAGAGAATTTATTGATCTTATGTTTATTTTTAAATATTTATCAATGTTGATTTCAGCGATGAAATCAAATTTTTAGACAATACGCGTATTCCTAGATCCTCTAACAATGGTTTGCTTCTATTTGAACATAATGTAAGAACTGAGACTTTTAAATCTTCTTTTTTTAACCGTGTTTGTCACTTGTGGAATATTTTACCGGTTAATATTAGAGACTCACCTACTATTTCTATTTTTAAACATCGTTTACTTGATTTTTATTTTTATAAATTGGATCATCATTTTAATGTTTTTAACTCTTGCACTATGACGTCATTTTGTAGATGTTCTGGTTTTTACCATTTCACTTGATCGTTTTTAATTCACATGACAATACAATTTTACGTTTTTATCACTTTTATTCATTCTCATTATAATTATTTTTAACAAATTTACTTTTGGTGTGAATAATTTTTTATGGGCCATGCCTTTTATTATTCACCGTTGTCGTTTTTATGGCATGAATTAAAAAAAAAAAAAAAAAAATGAAATGAAATATACACCCCAATTAATCATTTCAGCGCAAAAAAAAAATAATTGAATGATATTATATACATGGTATAAATGAGTCATATTCAGTGGTTCTAATTCTCCCGTCTAATCGGTTCACATAGTTTCCGCTAGGGGAGCTGCGAATGGTGTCATAACACCCCCGGAATTCCTCGAGGTGATCCGCCAATCAGGTTGCTATGGTTATAGATCTACACAAACGATTCGACTTTGTCGCCTCGAGTCGGAAAATGACGATAAATCTTTAATATCCTGAGTTATAGGGTTAACAACTTATCACAAGACGTTTGAGATGACTGATTCTCACTCAATTTAACAATAAAATAAAGAGATAAAAAACACTATAAGTGTCACCAATTTATGTGCCAATGTGTGGTCGATTGTTCGAGTCAATATTACTTCATTCCCAGGTTTACTTTGCATATATAATGTTATAACGATTATACTTCTATATGCGTTACGGTTACAAGTATTATATAGTCGTATTTGAACAAATTCATTGAACTGTTTTGCATTAAATGTACTTGGGAGTGCGTCGATAAAAACATTAGTACCCTAGGGTTTATGGTGAGGTGTTATGATGTCATACCAACCCGGAGAGAGTGGGGTAAGAGACTCTCCACTATTTGTCTATCTCACTAAATAAGCATTTTGGAGCTGCAAATTGCTCAAAAATGACAATATAATATTATATGTCCTGTGCCTGAACGAAGGCCTAAAATTTCATTATTTTACTTGTGTTGACTTTTAACATTAGAGATGCAACGTTATACACATATTATCTCTAAAAGTTCTTCTTGAGACTCTCTGGACTCGATTGCATGAACGAACTTTAGGCTGAAAGACATAGCCATATACTATGTCAGATCCCGATCAACCGTAGATCAGCCATAGGCATTGCTCATAGGGAGTCCTCAATCAGATCCTCGGATTGAAATTTCGCACGTGGAATCAGGCCGGCGTCGTATACTTAGATGCAAAAGAAACACAATTATGTGGTTATGCCCATACCACATTCGGGGTATGCATTGCATACACACGAATTTTTGCGTGTGATAAGTTAAACCACTTGGGTACATATTCCTTAAATTTTAAAGGGAATTAGTGACTTCAAAGTATCCCATAAAATAATGTTCATTTGGCGACAAATTGGGGGTTGTGCCAAACAAGATAATATCTTAAGTTCATTGTTCTTCTTCAAGTCTGCGATGACCATAACGAGGTGTGGATGAGCATTATTTTGCTGAAATTTTCCAGCGGTATTTTATTGGGATCTGAGCCGATATCAAAAGTTTCTCTGCAAATATTGGTCGGTCATATTCCTCCAATACCGCACATTCAGTAAATAAATATTGCTGTCTTAATTAAACCAGTTCTGGTCGGTTTGCTGTCACTCTAAGGCATCCAGAACGGGGACTATGAATGGTAGACATGGTGTCTCCTGCTCGATGACGCATTTGTTGTGTGGTTATACACTGTATCTGATTTGGCGGATTGTAACCCTTGGATCAACTCCGCGATCCTGAAGACTTCTGAATATTTCTCTTCAGGAAGCTGTCAACCTTCCCAGAGTGCGAATTTCGTATTTTTGTATTCTTGTAAAAAATTAAAAGGCTATTTTGTTGGTAGATATTATGTTTACAAGGATAGGCGAGCTGTAGTAGTATGCGGTTTCATGTGGCATATGATAGGTCTAGGGATAAATGGCGTGTCGAATTTCACGAACATAATTTAAGCGAGAAAATGGCGGCCATTTTTCCGCAGATGCTGAGGAACAACAAAAACTTTATACTAGCTATACGAGTGTAGTTCTACCAGAGACACTCCATTAGTGGTCGAATCGGTTGTCATGGTAATTGATGGTAGCCCTATACTATGGCTGATCCCGATCGTCCGTGGATCAGCCCCACCGTGTCAGGCCTAAAATGAGTCCACACTAATTAAAATTTTAGGCTTCCGGGTTACCTTACAATTCTCATGCAAATAATCAGACACATATAGCAGCATAACATGCTATAGCCTGCAATTTTGCAAAGGGCTCCAACAACCGATTCGGGTTTTAGATTTACTGCTGAACTCTTTTCAGATCACCAACGCCCTACTTTTACTAAGAAAAATGCTGGCTGCCGCACAATGTCGCACAATTCTTCAAAAGTTGAAAAATGAATATTTTTAGATCAGTCAACAACCATTGACGTGAGATATGATTAGAATGGATGTTGTGTGATGAATCAATGTAAAAGTTGTAAGGCTATTGTAATATTATTGCTGATGAAAGGCAATTTTTCATGAGGATAGGCGAGCTTTATATGGCAGACCAAATGCCGCATTTTTTTTTTTTGCGGAATTTTATAGGCCTGTAGGTAAGAGGAATGCGCTATGATTAACCGTAAGAATCACGGGTATGCGGGAATCACGATTTTGTGGGTGCTTAAGTTTTTGTGAGATTATTAAATAATAGTAATTTGTGTGCCTCAAACATGCATAAACAGAACCCACAGGCAATGATTCAAAAACAATTTTCACACATTTGCTATGTACGTATTCTCAAATTGCATATTTTTATGTTATTTGCATTAGTCATTGTTGAAATTATCGCAAGCCGAGTACCTTAGTCATAGGAAGGATTGAACTCAAGATAGTTATACCCATATCCATGATAGCATATGATTTAAAAGGTAATCCTTGTAAGAATCAGCTTAACCTGGTTAACTGAGCTAAAGGACATTTCATGAAATCGGGTCGAGGTGTTGAGAATTCAAAGTTTCTGAGCCCCGAAACTGTCGGAAATCTTCCCCCAATACTCGAATTTGATTCATTAAATATCACCACACAAACATTCAAATACATGCGAGAATAATGGCTATTATGAAAGTTTTAATGCATAATAATTAATACCGAGTTCTCAGACTGTTATGATTGTTGGCGACAGAGGCTAAATTAGCGAAGATGTTCCGTTTATTTTGCCTCAAGTACGTATATGGATGGATGTGTCGTTATGAAGAAATGAAGCCATGGTTCTAAGCAATTACGCTTCATTTATTGAAATATTCTTTAAATATTATCATTTCTCTTCACTTGAATTAGGTGGAGGGAAGGCGCAGCAATGGTTACCCTTCCACTTGTTTCTGAAAAAACAAGAGAAAACCAGATATTCGGATGATTCTTTCCTCAATTACCGTCTTCTTCCTATCTTTACACGCGGATTAATCATGCAACCACGGATGAATAACAATACTCGAGTGTATAATTAATTATTCTACTCCCATTGTAAATTACTAAATAGTTGAATGAGTAAAGTGGGGAAGAAACCGGAAACTCACAGACACTCCTTTGTTTGGGGCCAGAACGGTTTGCAGTCCTTCTGGAAAGATAATTAAAGCACCTGAATATCACTCATACTATCGCAGCATACATTGAATAATACATATATAGATTATTAGTCTATCAAAAGAGGATATGTAAAGCAACAGCTTATAATGAAGACGATTGGGGTTTCACGGTTTTGTGTCTTAATCCTACTCTTCTGGGTAATGTGGTTGCTTTACACTGCTTCAATGACGCTTGTGCTTAATTCCTGCTATTGCCAAAGCTCCCATTAAGCTCTGATCCAGATGATTATGCCGGTGGACAGCAGAATGCTTAGCCTTTTAATGTGTCTTGGGCACATTTGCGGACAAAGGAGCAAATAAATTCCCAAATAGAAGAAATCAATAGACCGAATCTTCTCACCGGTTGATCAGAGTATGTCGACTTCTTTGCTTCAGCCATAAACGCCATTGATGCAAGGGCGATCAGGAGACAAACGAAGAGGAGTTTCATGTTGGCTGAAAGGAAATTCAATTTATATGACGATCATTCAAATCATCACGTAATATCAAACAGGTTTTATTTCTCGTATTTGCAAATCATAACGAAGTGCTTTACTCACCGTTGAATTATTGTTGATTTGATGTCCTGTGATGGGTAACACTGAACCTCTGCTCACTTAAATAGTCCATCAGGTAGCTCATGAATTGACCTCGTTTGCAGATGGCATGAAGTGATGACGTTGCTTTAGGCAGATTGATGCAATCACGGATCAACGTGACCGTGAATAATTATCTTTTGACCGCATCCTTTTGGATATTTGAATGATGTACTGATCTCTTTGGACGATTGCATTCCTGTGAAACGTATAATAACCCATATCCACCATGGCATACTTATGTTATCATTAGCATAATGTATTCTATGACGAGGTTCGGGTAAGGTAAGATTTGTTCTATCTTTTGTATCAATTTCATCTTTCTGGCAAATATTAAATATGGCATAATAACAGATCGAACTGCGGTTTGTTGTCAGTTTGCAAGCCATGTTTGCACTGGAATCCAGCTTACTATACAGATGTATAAATAGTAATAATTTTACTGTGCAAAATATGGTTGTGCAAGCATTGTAATGACCAATATATGTTTAATTACAGCAAGCAGAGTTATAGGCCGTAATCGTGTATGATTTTAGATTTATTCACATCATTCATCGCTTTAACCAGGTTTAATTACTTTGAAGAAAAAAATACAAGTTAATAGTCCACAGTGTAGACACAGTATAGTTTGTCTTGAATGCACTGACGTTGGGGCGACTCAGAAACAGTTCGAGGGGAAACATATTTGTTTCTGTTGACTTGCATTTCCTTCCAAAATATGGCAGAATAGATACCAACAACATTGCCACTCAGTATGAATCCGTAGTTTAATAATAGCCGTAATTGATTAAAGATCTGCGGACAGAAGTGCAGGAGTGGGAAGGAATGTCTGGTTAGTTTTCACAAACAATTACCGATTTCTCATAGCAAAAGATGACGTCAATTGGCCTTCTTTGTAAGTCAACCAATATGGTGTCTGCATAAATCTGGCTTCTGCGTTCGGCTCTGACCGATCAACTGGAACCTAATCTCATTTCAAAATGTGCACACTTTAGCGCAACAATATCCAAATCATATATGTCAGAATGAAATAGAGCACATTTGTTGATGTGTGCCAGTTTCTAAGGCAATATACTTTAGGGAAATATTCCAAAATTTGGGTTTTAATCCTGCTAATCTGAACCATCTGCCGTGTTATCATGATTTTCAGCCGATGACAGCAGCTATTGCAGTCAGAAACCGAATGCCACAATGTGAAGTATTTCGCAAATTGATCAATTCCCCTTTTTTGATCACGGATGAAATTATTACTCTATACAACTTTGGTCAGTACTTGGGCTGGGTGTGAATTAATGAGTCTTTGAATCGGTTTGTCTGAACACAGCATTTTTTGCTCTTGCAGACAACTCTATTTCGCGTGGATATTTTTGACACAACCGTACGTTAATTGATTGCTTTCTTAAACTCATTACTCATAAGTCTTGGTCGCTTATTGAATTCGGGAAAAACGACCCTTAAGTGATTCAAGTGGGCAAATGAGTGTTTTTCAAGCATGAATAAATATATTATTTCGTGAAATTGTCTGGTTCTATGCACGTAGCTATCTTTGCTAACTTGAATGCCGTTCGTATTTTGCTACAGACCATCACCGTCCACTGATGTCCGCTCACGTTAATTTGCTCGGCTGTTGCTTTGATTTTACGATCTGAAATTCCGGCATAAGTTTTCATTTAAAGAGCCATGCAGGTCCGTTTACTTATTCAGGCATGGCTGTTTCCTACAAAATGTTTTGGCAAATGACTTTAATGGAGCTGTAATGGCACTCACTTCCTATTGCTTTGCCGTTCTAGCGCATGGCACTGCCCTTGTAGAATGTGGAGTTTGGCAGCTACGCCTGAGTCGGAAGCGCTGAACGAATTCCTGATGACCAAAGCAACCCAGCACGTTGCATAATGTTCAACTATACTGATAATTATTCGGCTATTTTGGGGTATATACGCGATTACGTGTCAATTATTTAATATTTACTATTATTTACTAGTACGAAGGAAATATTTTCTGCATGTAATTGCTTAGAAGCATTTGCTTAGTTGAGTACATCTGTGGTTTAACACCCCCCCCCCCAAAAAAAAAAAAAAAAAAAAAAAAATAAAAAATAAAAATAATAATGATTGCTACAAAAGGGTTTTCAATGGTTTAGGTTGCGTTTCGGGGTGCTAATAGAGGGGGAAAGTTTACCCAAATCGGACGTTGGAAAAGGTATTTCTTAGTGAGTTTACCGTCCAAACATAGCATGTTAAAATGAAATCAATTTGTCAAGCGGTTATTAGTAGTTTACACTCAATTGAGACATTACAAATAAATAAAATAATGTGTTGTAACAAATTCCGTTTATGACAGATCTATTTTCAGTAGCTATGTTATAGCGCATAGGATAAGCGTAGCGTCCATGGCATTGCACCCGCAACAAGGCTGGGGTTACTAGAATTTTGCCATTCAGTATATTGTGGATTAATGTCAAGTTTGGATATGTGTTTTTGTATAATTGAATTGCACCCTGAAAGAGAAAGAAACGTGGCTTTAGATTGAACAACGTGATAAGCAGAACCTTGTCTCAATAAATAGGTCCATTATGCTATCTGAAATCTGACAGAACCGTGCCATGGAATTCTGCCAAAGTTTAGCATAATTACCCACAACTGAATGTCTTGAAAAATGACAAATTGTGCGAGGCAGAATGTGATTATGTAATCTTTCACCATGCTCAGTGTAATAATTCTTCTGTTGAAATATATTTCAGTTCGCATTATTGTCTGGCATCGAGGCATTCCAGATTATATTGTGAGCTCTTGCGTTGCCAGCAGCTCAGATTAGAGAAACAATTGTGTAATTGAGCAAGATGCACACGCCACAAATGAGAGTCATTCATCATTTAGCTCTGACACAATGTGTCACCAACTCAGCACAAAGCGTCCCATTTCAGAACAATGGCGTGTGTCTCTTCCTCAGTCCATTTTACTCATCGCTTCATTGTGCTCCAGTATTTGGCCTCGCACTACAAGTGGTCCAACATCACTTGAACTTCAGTGGTCAAACTCGAGTACATAATTTAGGAAAACTCGTATGAAAAAGAGCCCCAACCTAATCTTTCATTGCAAGCATACATGTACAATGTACTGTGATATGCTCATAACAACTAATAATTAACAAAATTGTTATTTTGGAGGAGAAAATCAAAATTATCAGAAGCATTTACGACAGAATGCGGGAAGCAATTCTTAATCTTAGCGCAAATTTCCCAGCACCAATCTCCCCAATCTATAACTATGGTACATACATGGGTGTGTTGAAAACCTGTAAATTAATTAAACCATTTTGTCTTGTGAAACTGTGTGCCCCTTTGGATTTGGAACACCAATAGTGTACATGCCATCGGTGTTAGATATTTCTCCAATCATTCAGTTTGTTGTCTGTGGATTCAGGTCACACATTTATCTCATCGCGTTCATAACAGATAAAGGGGAATCCTCTCCTTCTGGGAATTCCTCTGTTCGTCTATGACATTTGATCCTCTTTCCTTGGAAGGGATACTCCGTGGCAGCAAGCATGAATGATACATAGTGCACCGCTTGTCAGCAGCATAACAAAATTCGAAATCGTCGACACGGCGACATTAAACACACCGCATCTGTACTCCCCAAATTAGGGAATAGCGCCTTTGTCTCTTTACTTCTAAATCGCTTTAAGTATTCAATTCAGAATTCTGGGTGACAATATATATGTGCTTGCAACCTCAATATGCAGATCAGAGTGTCGATAGTTTTGTACCAGATCAACTTCTACCATTAAGCCTTTTCGGTGTCTTCTCTCTGTTACCAATCCTTAATACGAGGGTAGGCACATTTCGTCTAGCATCGAACTAAAATAGTGGCAAGCTGACAGCAATGAAAATATTCCATGTTCTTCTCCTTTATTCTGTTCTCAAATTCACGAGCTGCGCTGAACTCGATAATTCCGAATTTCGAAAATAGATTTAGCTATCCCAAGAAGATTAGTCACCGTCAGCGACGCAAAAATCTAGCAAATGAATCAGAGAATCCCAAATACGAAAGAAAAAGGCGATCCAATAGTGGAGCAATTGTCTTTATGGAGCGTAGCAATCTCTTGCACACGATGTCCGTCGAGCATCTCAAGGGAACTGAATTCAATTTCAGACAGCAATACGCAAATTGAACGCAAAAACTCTGTGACAATGGATTGTCTCAGGTCCAACGACTCTGGTGCAGATAACGAATGATTTTAATGCGACTGCAACGTCTTCAGCCATAGGGCGTTAACTAATAGGCATCGGCCGACAGTTACTGCAACTCGCATGGATGCGTCTAGCCGCTGAGTGTGTGTAATTATCTTATTACCTTCAGGGCAACAGTCATCAAATAGAAGACACCATAATCCCCGTATGATCTATTGTCTGTGAGAGAACAAGGCCACGGCCTAAATTAAATTAAAGTCCAGATGCATCTTATGACCTTGCAGTAGACCTGAATGCAAGAATCTGTATGGCCATGCAATGTCGATAATTTTGAGGATATGCATAAGAGAAAGATAAAGCATGCATGCATTTTCATGACCTTTTTTTTCTATTCCAACTGCGAGATTGTGCTATCTTGTAGCCAGTAATTGATGTTATCAAAAGCTAATCAATTTCGACGGAACGATGTCGAGCAAATTCTTTTGGGAGGGGGGGGGGTTAGTAATTCAATATAAAATAATGGCCATTAGCTTGACATAACTTAATCGCTTGTAGATTTGTCTATTCTATGCAATTAGTAAAACTGATCTACATTTGCCTGTAACTCTGCAATAGAGCAGCCTATCCTTGCTTTCTTATTAAACAACACATCAGGATTTTCTGATCTATCTGATCCAATATATCTGTCATTATTAATATTGACGTCAATGTTAGGCCTATACTGTCTCTATGCATATCTCATTGATTTCAAACATTCAATATTAGCCTCTGCATGGCTATCTTCATAGATCTTCAAAATACGTTCTTTTCATTCTTGCTCTCAAAATTTGAAGTAAAACTGTGAAATTAATTACCATCCTTCGCGTGGTAGTAATTAATCGCATGAATGAAGCATCAATAACACTTTAACCATAACGCAAATTATTGTCACTCAGTGAGGTGTAAGTCGGCAAATTTAACACATTGGTTGTACATGTCATTCTACGAGTCTGATCAAAATTTGTAGATTAAAGGTCAAAGGTCAAGGTCACAGCGATTTTTCAAAATTTCAAATTGGATCGCTTTTAGCTAATTCATTAATTGAGCCAGGGTCTTGCAACGTATATCAATCGATTTAGTGCATTAATATGTACAACAATGCATGGCGTTATTGCTGCTCTCAGATGCACCGTTTTTGCGTAATCTTGCATAATAGAAAATGAGACGGTTGTTAAGCAGGTTGTAGCATTGAAATTTGCAGTGTATATTGCTAATATAGCCACCTTACGTAATTATAAGTTCATATTGAGGTTGCACCAAGGTCAAGGTCATTGTAGTAATTAAAACATTTAATTGCATAAATTGATGATTATTTCGAATTTTGTAAATTTTGTAACTCTTCTGAGTTGCATACAACGTGCATGTGCTGTCGAGTTTTGAAAAGAAATGTGATAATTCAGAATATGTGTGTGTTTTTGGTCGGAACACATATTAGGCAACACTTAGCCAATTTCATCGCTTTGGTATTCCGTTAAACAAAATTCGGTACTTAATATTTTGAATTAGTAAGTTGCACTTATTAATGAAGCAAGTTATTTTGGATTAACACTGAAAGTTCGAAGGTCAAAGGTTAAAGGTTAAAGGTCAAGATCGCAGTGATTTTTCAAAGTTGAAAACTCGACCGCAAATAACTCATTGACTAATAATGCTAGCGACTTGTAACTGGCATAAAATGATTCAGTGCATCAATATGTAAAATAAAGCTTGGAATTATTACGGCTCCTAGATGCACTGTTCTTGGGTAATCTTGCATAATAGCAATTATGACCTTTTCAAATGTGGACTCAACAGTGTATATGCCACGCATACACCTCTTACGAAATTCTGATTTTAAATTAATTTGCTTGAAAATCAAGATCATCGTGGTCATTAAAGCATTTAATTGCATAATTGAATATTATTTTGAATTTGTTTGATAATTAAACTTTTATTGCCGTCAAATTTGGCCAGTTATGGCATTATTTAACTGTCTGGTGGTATAATGCAACGATAATTGGTTTAGCTTAGTGCAATATAATCAATCCAATATACATACCAAGTATACTGGGCTAAGCCCAGCTGACCCCTGATAGAGCCATAAATATGTCAACTTCTATCAACATGCAGATTGAGTCAGACTATCTGGCACATTCGATGGTTCTGCACAGCCTTTATGCGTTAGTATAAACAATCGTTTAAATTGTTGGATTGCATTAGTTTTCATCATACATTAAATGATAATGTAAAGTCATGTCAGGTAAAAATGCATATCTAGCTCATTGGTTGCGCAATTCTGCTGTAAATCATAAATTGAAACATATACTATAGTTTAGCATCATGAACTAATATTGCTGCGATTACGTTCATGTTTCCTTGATCAAGGTTTATCAATAGCTTAATTTAAAAAGTTCCTTGGTCACATCTCTGATTCTTGTTTTTTTATTCTACTTTTTGTATAATTATTCTTATGATCTCTAATGTAAATCGACGCACACTTTTGTCATAGGTTACTTAATTTATTGAGGGCATATACTGCTTTGGCGGTCCAGTCCTCCACATCACATTTAAGTAAGTGCCTGTTTATTATATATATAAATTTTATATAAATAAATAAAATAAATAAATACAATTATTAGATTTCTTTTCTGGTCCAGCCCACTCCTTTTGGATTTGTCCTCATTTGGCCCATCACACAGTGCAAGCATGAGATACTAACCCATGATTGCCACCGATTGACTCATTTGATAACATCTGGCCATTGTCACATGACATGAATGTGGGGCTCGCCATTAACTGCACCATATGTTACAATGCTCTCTTAATACATTCTCATATACTAGTGTAACTGAAAATCGCACAGCCAAAGAGTAAGCTAACAAAATGCCAATATAGCTAAGCAATGATTGGTCATACCACAATGGAAAAGATCTTTTTATCCAGGCCTTTAATATTTCGAACATATTTGTTGTGAAACTTGCTGTATATTGTATTGGATTCATCCTGATGAGGATAATTGACACATATAATCATACAATTCAATGCTCATTTGGAAGTATAGAAAGTAAAATAGACGAAAAAATCAATATTTAATCGAAGTAATGTGTAATGTGTAAGGTTTTTTTTTTTTTTTTTTTTTTTTTTTCGTCCGAAAACACCGGATAATAATCGCACAGTTTTCTTTATCCGATTATCCGGAACATGGCACCATCCTTGCATCCCTAATTAAAATTTTTGATAAATCTTCCCTTTAGGAAGGCTTGCGGCTTGCTGAAGAGAAATATTCCGAAGCCTTCTGGAGTGTTGAGTTGATCAAAGGGCAAAACCGTCAAAATGGATACAGTGTATCAAGCACTAACGACAAATGCAACACCGAGCAGACGTAAACTCAAGAAACCAGGTCTACTGTGCACTGACCCCGTTCTGGATGCAGCAAACCACCAGGACTGACAAAACCTGTTAGCTTTCATTTCATTTCATTTCATTTCAATACAGCTCACACCCAAGACTGGTTTAAGGCAGCCATGTTTGCTGTATGAGTGACAGGGAAGAAATGCAATCGACTGATATCTATAGAGGAAAAAAAGACGGGTCAGATAGGGAAGATAAGGCCTCAGAACTCATTAAAATACCTTAATTTCGGCTACGAATATCCTGAGATCCACCTATTTCAGCAGAATAGACTCCTTGGAGAAGAAAAATACACTCACGGTTTTGTCATGGTTGGCACAAAGATATCTCCAAATGAATATCTATGCGCTAAACTGCCTACAATATATGAAATATATGCTGGCCTGAATCCCTAATTGGGAATTAAGAAATCGGCGAATAATAACTCAGACGATGGTATTGTGCGAAAGGGATTGTTATTTTAATTAGCATATCTTTTATATCAATTGCAGTAATCAATTGCAGTGAGTTTTTCACTCAACAATTGCTCATGTTTATGATGTTACAATCACAATTTTTTTTTTTTTTTTTTAAATATTAACATTAATCATCATATTGTATAATAATTTTATTGTATAGCACAGCATAGTTTCACATTTGGATTATTGCATGCACTTATATTAACCATTACCATTACCTTTACCTTTATCGTTTTTGTTTTTCTTTATCCGTTCATTTTTCCTGTACATGTTTTTGTACGAAATAAATTATTATTATTATTATTATTATTATTATTATTATTATTATTATTATTATTATTATTATTATTATTAGGCTTCAACAATGGAAGCATTCAACGGTTCAGATATAGCAACAACCGATAGAACACAACTGGGTAAATTACTAGAAACTAAAAAAAAAAAAAAAAAAAAAAAAAACTAGATTACTAAAAGTAAAAGACTAGAAGTAA
>KB297953.1:83743-105055 GCA_000328365.1 Capitella teleta | reverse complement strand
AAATATTTGCGGTCACGATGGTTTCTCAATTAAGCGCATCTAATCTAAAGCCACGTCGCTGTTCCATCTTCTGCCAGTCCAATTGGAGAAACCTTGAAGTGGCAACATTTAAAGGAGGGGCGCCTCGATTCAATCTATCTCAGTCTCCCGAATCAACAGGTATGTGGATTGCTGTCATCGGTATCAATAATTGCTTATCATTAGCACACTCAGATAATTCTAGAACAAAAGGGGCATCGCTAAAGCTCATAATAATTCCGTCGTCAAAGATACTGTATTGTTGTAAACAGCAGTTTAAGTAACAATTGATTGATTCTTGGCATATAAATATCTCATCGCGTTCAATCACGCCATTGGTTATGCCTCACCAATAAAGAATGATAAACATATAGATCATCGAGTGCAATGTTACAATAACTATCTACCGTGGTTATAGCCTTATGTTTGAGCAGAAAGTTAGAATAATGTTCAAGGTCTCCATTCAAGTTAATGATGGTAATATTTGCTGTGGAGCGCCCACTTCACCGTGTTACCTAATTGTCGCTCTAATGTGTAATGTACATTAATACGAAGTGATACCATGGACAGTTTTGTCAAAGTAAAATCACTGCATTGCAGTTTTGTAAAACCCTAAATCACTGCATTATAATTTAAAAGATTAATCGTGTTAAATTTGTGATATCACACTTTTAGTTGTATAGTCACAAGGAAGAATAACCAAATGGAGACGGGCACATTTATGTGTATTATAGAATAACTTTTTCTTAATTAAGTTTCATTTGATTTTAGCCAGAATGAAGTTCTTTGTCGTATGCCTCCTGATCGCCATTGCGTCGATGTCATTCATTGCGGAGGCCAAGAAGTCCCCGGAGTCTCAGGAAGAGGTGAGGGAATTGTGACGCGAATCATGCCTCGCATTATTACTAGAACCCCCAGCCGCAGGATAAATTTCCTTTATGCATGTTACTTATTGGTTATTCAATTCAATGAATTAATATTCACATATGTTATAATATTTTCCAGGGGGCGTGCTACCAGTTTTGGCCGCAATTTAAACATTGCCTGTGAGTTCATCTTATTCGCCGAGTTTCTTAATTAACTGCATGACATTGACTCTCTTCAGAAATCACTATAAAAACAACCCCTGCTGCGCCTTTCCCGAGCCTGGCACTGCTCCTACTTCTAAGTGGTTCAAGTAATAACATGTCCTGCGAATAAACACACCGTATTTCCTTTGAATTGTATAGAATCGTGACGTTTATTTAACCATATTAAATTACAGTTTATTTCTAATAATTAATAAGTAAGTCTCTGCATTGTGTAGTAAGACGATAAAACACGATTTAGAAGACTCTAAAGTGACGTCGGTTGCGAAATTATGAGGGGTGTAAATGAACTTGATACCAGTAAAAAAAAAAAAAAACTGCAATTATAATTCAAGGTCTTTACTGGCTCCATGAAATAATATTATATGGTCACCGATCACCTTGATCTCACTGATCAGTATTACGAGGATTGTTATGGGCCTAACATAGAACGCGTTATCACAGAAAGTTGTAATTTCATTTGAATAAATAATTATAGGTTAGCTTTCCATATAAGCACTAATTTTTTCAAAAAGTCACATAATCACCTCTGGGCCGATTTGAGTGAAGCAGGGCCGGGTGGACATTTCTGTAAAATGCGGGAGACTCCTGATTTACGCACCAATTCACAATCGATTTTAGACAGTTAACCATCGATGATTATCTCCAATATTTTCTTTAAAAGCGCACCAAAACAATGAAAAATAAACGAGAATGTAACATTTTAATGAAGTTATTAGAAAGTGATCAAATATAGCCTAGAAAAGATCACCGAACTTAAACTTATGCTCACCTTCGTAATTAAATATGAATGAAAACGGAAAATCCTCGTGTGAGCCCTATAATAATTTGTCAAACACATTTTCATGTTCATTTGCATGTATGTATCAAGTTTCATTGGAATCGATGAATCAAAAGAACGGCCAACGAACCCGTTAATAAGTAAGTGTCCCGGAATCCTTTCGTGGTATTTTTACCTTTCGACAAGCTTTTAAGTAGCATGACGATACGGATTTAATATTTTATTCTCCTGAAAGGGCACCACTTTTATAGTGAATCTTAAACCTTTTTTAAATTGTATTTTACAGAATATTCGTTAGCAAAATCTTGACATACTTTTAGTAATAATTTAATTGAACTTCTATTAGGAGCGAGGAGAGTTAAATCGTTCGCATAACAAAGAGCGCCCCAAAAGTGCTCACCAAAACGACAACCAACGTTTGATCGACACAATATTAAAAAAAAAAAACAAAAAAAAAACAAAAAAACAAACAAAAAAACAAACAAAAAAACAAACAAACATCCATATGAAGACGAAAAAGTACCGGGGATAAAACACCTTCCTGTTTAACATCATTTGTGCACTTAAAAGGGGTATAATAATATAGAGAGACCGTCCCCACTCAACTCTTAAAGTTTGATTAGTGTACATAGAATATAAAGAAACGAATTATAAGTGGACATACATTTCGATCATCCAGAGCTTTAAACAATTTACAATATGCTTGAGAGGCGTCTAACAGTACAACATGCAATGTGGAATTATTACTAGTGTAGATATCGACTATTTCATTTATAACAAAAGTACATTGAGTGGTTGAAGATTTTTCCTTGAACCCAAATTGAAGATCAGAAGTCACTAAATTTCCAGCATATTTCATCATAATTATTTTGTCTAAATGTTTACAAAAAAACAATTGCAAGGGCAATTGCACGGTAGTTAGAGGAGTTACTGGCAGATTTTTATGGTGAATTTGGTGAGGTATAGCTGTGATTTACCATGAGGTTGTATAGATGGCTAAGTATTCATACAGTACAGTTTCTCCTTGAATGAGACGGTTGGTCGAAAGTTCAACTTCAACGTTACCTTTATGCGGACGGAGCTTTTTAATAGCAGCTGTAACCTCAACAGGGGTAATGTCATGAAGTGCGACACAATAGTCACTACAACCAGACCGCACCCTACCATTGATATCACGTAAAAAAAAACTATCCATGGTTAGAACGTCAAATGAAACAATGTTATATAAGTCCCGATACTTTGAGGTAAACACGTCATTTATTCCCTTCTCTGTATTTGCGCCATCCACAAGAATAGGAGGGGACGAGATTTGGCGCGTGTTATAAGCCTTATACTTTATCCCAGAAGTTCCTACTTCTACCTGGTAAAACACCGTCTGCCATACGTCCCATACGAATACTCTCCTGGGATCTTACAGCTCGGCCGGATTTTGTATTGAGCTCGGGCTTTATTCATATATTATGCTACGAAATAATTATTTTAACTGGCTGAGTGGCTTTCTGTCGAAAACTTTTCGAATAACCCTTGTAGTTTGAAGAGTAAAGTTTCACACATTTTCGATTATTGTGACATAATAATTTTGATTTTTTTTAATCTGAATCTAATGATTGGACTGAACATGAAAATCCTTGCTCTAACTTTTGATGTTGGGATTTTCCCCCAATTGATGCACTTAATCGTTTAATGAAAACACCAAGCCGTTATGACCGATATCAAACCTATAATTAGCCACTAAAAACTGCTTTTAAATTGTCATACTTGATAGATGAATAAAATTCTTTGGTAATACTGTAAGAGAAATATGGTTAGCTATAGATCAAGAAACGAAATAAAAGAGAAAGATGGGAATTCACTCTAACGGACGCATTCGACATTAAGTGACCAAGGGCAATATTAGCTGACCAGGTAAAGGGCCCTGAGGCAGAATCTTCGCTCAGACACCTGACCAGCACAATGGCGATTGCTGTTCATTTCATACCTTGCGGCTGGTACATTTAGAACAAGCATATCGCTTTCTTTGAGGTTTTGCTTTCCAGTGAGATAATCTTGCATTCATATCACCATCAATCATGGTCATCTAGATGACGGCTTTAGATAAATGAAATGGACACATCAAGGGAGGTCATACTCTCAATTTTCTTCCTTCACTCAAAAGAGACTTTAGCTCATTGTTTTCGTCAGTGACTCTATCAGATTATTGCCTCTTCGTGTGTCCATCACGGCGGTCAGAATGGACGAAATCACGGCAGAAGATTTCTTTATGAAGGAGAAGTATGTGAGCATACCTTCGCTATAATTCAATTACGCCAGTAAACCTCGATTTTTCATGTTATGGGCAGTGCCCGAGACGAAGTTCACTTCCAGTTCTGAACTCAGTGAACTGTTTAAACGTATCTCGTGCATCACAAACGAGATCCCAGTGATTAGTCGCTCTGACCTCATGCTCTTGAGGTCAATAGGTCAGAAGGCTATCTCATCCGACGCTGGTATGTATGAACTGCAAGCAGTCAAGCGGCTAAGATGATGAAAGAAACCGAAATGTGCGCCTCATGCATCCAATGCATCTACCTAATCTGCTTAATATGTGACTTATATCTCTGGTGTAGCGAGAATTCTGACCTCATTTGCACCCCTTCTAACCCCACTGGGTTAACTCACAACAACATTTAACAGAAAACTATGGCCACATAATCACTTGACGGCATCAACAGTAAGAAATGCGGCGACTGGGGAGCTGTACAAAGGGGTGAATTAACTAAAAGTAAAGGCAGCCCGAATCGAGCCTCACGGTCATGAAATAGCCCGTAGCTAGATTCCGCATAGCCAGATTGTGTATAATGCCGTAGAATGAACGCCAGAAGGCCCTCTATTACATGCTACTATTTCATGCATTTACTGGGGTTTATCAAGGACTGAATGCACAACGTGAGTGCTGCTCGGGGGCTTCAATATTTGACGAGTCGTAATTCACAGATGCTCGTATGAAGCTGTACAGAAAAATAGAATTCTGCGATCTTCCTACAGATTGGGGTCAAAGGTCGCCTCATTCAATCCATCAGGGCAGATACACAAGGCCAGCAGATACAACAAAGACTCCACTCCACCGTCTTTGCCCTGCTTGCGGTCAGTGATCCCCCACTCCCCCGGCCCCCCTCCCGGTATGCTCGTGGAGGCAGTTTATTGCGCTTACTCTGCGTGGTGCAATTTGTATAAAACTTTCAACATTACTTTATATATATATATATATATACATATATATATTAAAAAAAAAAAAATTTCCCCCGTTTAATTCACATTGAAGTATGTTGTTAAATAAATGATTTCTCTCTCTCTCTCTCTCTCTCTCTATGGTTATGTAAGTTGTGGTCTTGAAATTCGCAGAGTATATGCCACGCATACACCTCTTACGAAATCCTGATTTTAAATGATGTTGCTTGAAGTTCAAGGTCATTGTGCTCATTAAAGCATTTAATAGCTAAATTGATTATTATTTTGAATTCGTTTGATCATTAAACTATTATTGCTATCAAATTTGGCCACTTATAACATTCTTTAACTGTCTAGTGGTATACTGCATTTATAATTGGTTTAGCTTAGTGCAATATAATCAATCCAATGCACATAGCATGTCTACTTGGCTGAGCCCAGCTGATCTTTGATAGAGCCATAAATATGTCAACTTCTGTGAACATGCAGATTGAGTCAGACCATCTGGCTGGCACATTCGATGGTTCTGCACAGCCTATATGCTGTAGTATTAAAAATCCTTATAATTGTTGAATTGCATTAGTTTTCATCATACATTAAATGATAATGTGAAGTCGTGACAAATAGAAATGCATATTTAGCTCATTGGTAGCGCAATTCTGCCATAAATCATAAATTGAAGCATAAACTATCGTTTAGCATCATGAACTAATATTGCTGCGATTTCGTTCATGTTGTTTGATCAAGGTAATTAATCAATTGCTAAATTAAAAATTATCCTTGGTCACATCTCTGATTGACTCTTGTTCTTTTTTTCTTTTTTTTTTTTTTTTTGGGGCGGGGGGTGGTTGGGGATATCACTTCGGGCACACTTCTTCGACTCGTGATTGGACAGTCCAACTTTTTTGAAGTTTCTTCCAATCAAATCCATGCCAATACGCCACTGTTACACGACAACCGTTACTAATTTACTTAGAATTGATGAAAACAGAATTTGTGATAACATCCGCTTTTCATCATAACGATTCTCTTGGCTGCAGTCATAACGGTACTCTAAACCAGGACACGATCAGGGTTTCTCTGTAACGCATGTCGTTAGGTCACAATCTCACAATGTTATCGTCTTCCACCTGATGTGCCCCCTGTTATTACAGTTATTTAGACCATTCACTGGCGCCCGTATCATCCGATCGGATTGGGTGGAGTCGTAAAACCCCATCACTCTCTCTTTAGACCATTCATTATTTGTGTTCAAAATCTGGCAAACATTGATCGTAAGAACCTCTTCAAAACAATTGGATTTTCCTTTTATTCCTAATCAACCAGTTAATCAAAATGTTTCACATAAAACGTTTGCTATTTACTGAACGCGATGGCGTAATGGTAAAATTTAATACGGATTGTGACTAAAATGCGGAGCCATACGAAGTGCGGATTTCCGGCGAAATTAAGTACTGACAGCATTCCAGTGCATCACTGATTGATGTGTATTGTTGTTTGCATGTTCCATGATTCCTTTGTAAAAAGGATCATTGTTTTAGCAATAACAGAGTAAGTTACTTAGTTTTCGACGAGACACTCACGTACGTATGTATATTCACCACAGTTCGGATTCTTTTGTACCACCGATTTCAGAGTGACAGAACCGTGGATACTTCATATTTAGCTGGTTTAGGGAACATATCATACCATCGACACCGACTTCTTCCTCATCGGGCTCTAGCCTCTTCTTTTTTTTTCTTGTATATTTTATATTTTCATAATCGTTCTTGTTACTTGGTATCACCTAGCCATGATATGTTTCACCACATACATTATGATATCACCTAGCCATGATCCATCTGTTTGATAATAGCACTTCCTAACTCTACCTCATAAATCACTTATTTTCGCTATATACGTTATACTAAATATCATTAGTACCACAATTGCAATTTTAAACTGGGTACATACATTCAGACTGTTTGAAATAATATATGATGTCCCACTATGTGTCCTTTCAGGGCATATACTGCTTCGGCGGTCCAGCCCTCCACAGCACATTTATGTAAATGTCGGTTTTATATGAATACATAACTTTCACTTTGATCTTATTAATTTTTTTTTTCTCACTTGAACATACAGGAGAAGGACAAGCGGATTTGTTTGTTTTGGATGGATTTATTATCATTGGGAATTGTTGGCATTCTTTATCAATTATGTTTGTTCTGTGGATTGTGGTGATTCTTAGAATCATAACGTTTACGTTCTTTTGTTGCGTTGTGATTCTGCAAGATTTTGCACGCTTTGGGTGAACCGTGCAATGCGTTATGACACACTATGCACTGATTGGGGTAACTAAGGGATACGAGTCGGGCATATTTTTTATCGCTAGTACCAACTCAAGAATCCAAAGGTTTTGGACAAGAAAGGTACCAAGGCATGAGGCTAAATGAAATATTTGAAAACATAAAAATTGGCATTAAATTTGGTTAATGTTTCGTATTCATGCAAAGGGGATTCTATTACAAAATTAATAAAAGATCGACCAATGTGACTTTTGTCAGAAAAAAAAAAGGCAAAATAAACCCCTACTTTTGAGTCACGAAACAACTTTCTTTGCTCAACTTCAATGTTTGAGTCGACTCACACATATAATGATCGTAATGAACTATTATATGATTGACAGTTACAGAACATGATAAAGAAAACATTCAACGACGGTTATCCGTTGACTTTTTTCAGCATTGAGACATATGATTTTGATCTTTAACACAATTTTAATAAAGTTGGAACATTTGTTCTGAGACAAATGCTTTAAGAATGGTAAATTATTTGATACCGTTTGTTCTTTAACGAAAGTCGAATGAAAATCTTAGCGATATTATAGCGGCGATTCAGTCCTCCTAGGGCAACGCCCACATCGATAGACCTAAGGCCTGCGATATTATACCCTCAAATAATAATTCAATTTTATTTCAACAATGGCTCAATATTCCGGTTTTACGGTGTCAACTTGCACGGAAATTATAATCTAAGCAGAAGGAATGTTTTATTGACCTGGTTGTTGATTTTGAGTGGTTGTTTACGAAAGACATTTTAACTCGCGATGGCATGAAAAGTCAACAAACATCTTTCACAATTTACTGTTTATACCGACTCCTTGGAAATGCTCGTGAAAGGTCTTAAATAAACGTCGGTTGTGAAGACCATTAGATTCACTTAGGATAGTCCCTTCGAAGACTAAAGACCTAAGAGCGGTAGGTACGAGCGTTTTTGTTTTAAGGGACTTCACTTTAATAAATTTGGATATCAATCATTTTCGTGAGATTGCTCTTCCCTGTGCTGTTCATCGGGGCGGGACAGGTGCAGCATAATTATTGATACATTAACTTGTCCTCGGAGATATCACATTGTTTCGTTTTATATGTTAGGGTCTATACTCAATGGTCAATGAATTAAATGCTTTTCACTCTATGAAATATCTGTGAGATAATTAGGCCTAATTAACCTGTTAATTAACGCAACGTTGTATTCCTTGTGTTTTGATGAGGATGAGTTTGTCGCATCTTCATCCGCCAATTAACCAAAAATATGCATAACTAGATACAAATTTAAACGTTTGTGATTGCTCGAATTGAATACATAAAACATTTAATTATTTGAATGGGTACTCATAATCAGAGTTTAACTATTATATATGACGTACACGAACTTGGATCCTTGGTTGCTAGGGACGCCATTTTGTTGTCAATGGCAGCAGAAGGCAAACACACCATACCATACAACCCTGGCAACTGAGATGCATTTTGGGTTTTAGTAACTTTAGCAGGTGTCACTATTCTATTTTATACTGAATTAACTGACGATTTAATTGTTCTCTCAAATGCCCAGTGGCAAAAATGTTCATAGTGTTCTTTGTTTCCAGACAAAATGAGCAACCGATCACCATTTTGCAACACCAACTCCGGTTCCGGAGGAGTTGGAGTAAACGGATTCGGAGCACCATGCAAGATCATCGGCGTCACTGGTCAGTTACACATTCTGTCAATTCAGAATTATTTACAGAACACTCAGTGTTCGCAACGAACAAAAACTCGAAATTGCTTCAAATATTCAAGATACTCAATATTTCAGCGAACGAGGAGAGGCGGGACATGCAGGGCCTGAACGATCGTTTGGCCAGTTTCCTGAACCGTCTGCGCCAAATGCAAGCTAATGCTGGCCAGATGGACACTTCCGCCTACCATGCCGCTATCAAGAACCTGGAAGACGAAATTGCCAAGCTGAAGAGTATGTACGACGCTGAACTCGACAGACTGAGGTGATTATCTGGTACTTGGTGACAATTGAGTTGTAATCTTCGTCGTGTAGGCGAGCCTTGGACCAGTGCAACATGGATAAGAACAATCTTGCTGCCAACGCTGAGAAGAATGCCATGCTGATTGCTGAGCTTCAGAACAAGTGCGTCGAGCTAAAATTAGTTGTTTTCCCTATTGAAAGCTACCCCTATTTCACATAGGCTCCAGCAGCTGGAAGCACTCAATCAGAAACTGATGAGTGACCTGAACGCTCTTCAGGGGAACATGGCTGGCAAGGATAAGATGATTGCTGATTTACATGCTTGTCTGGAAGCCAAAGATAGAGAGATTGAGAGATTGAGACTCGCTGGAAATGCTTCTCGTGAACTCGACGAGGTCAAGTCAAGGTATGCAAAGAGAAACAATATAGGATTACAAATAGTATAGATACGGTTCCTTCATTTAGATTGGAGCAGGAAATTGCCGGAAGACAGAACGCCGAAGACAAACTGAAGCAGCTGTGCGCTCAGAGAGAGTTCGACGCCCGTTCTAGAGATGACGTATGTATGGCGCCATTGGATGACATTCTCACTTCTGATTTATTTGCAGCAAAATAGAGATCTACAGCAGCGTCTTGATGCCTCTGCGGGAATCATCTCCAGCTTAGAAAGCAGAATCCGTGAGCTGTCTAACGTCCCAGGCATGAACTTGCAAGCTCTTCTGCAGCAGTTGAGAGAAGGAAATGCCAGTGAACTGCGCAGGTTGGATCAATCTTCATATTTTGTTTACTCACTATCAACAACAATACTTTAATTTTCCAGACTGCAGAAGGAAATGGAGGAAGGTCTTAATCGCCAGATGGGAGCCATGAAAGGACAACTGGACGAGAACGCCAGAGACAAGGATGAGTTGCTGCGTCTAAAGAACCAGCTGCAAGAGGAGGTCACTAGACTCAGGGCGATGGTAGCTGACCTTCAGGGCCAGGTTGGTGTTACAAAATCCACTCAGCAAGCCAGCAATACTTTTTTAAATAGCTGAATGGCTGCTGCCAGAAGAACAAGGAGCTCAACGACGTACTGTCGTCTGAGAGAGCTGACTCCAAGCGATGCATTCAAGAGTTGGAGCGTCGGTTGAAGGAGCTACAAGACAATCTCATGGCTAAGATGAAGGAGTGCAGCAACGCCAGAGACATGCAGATGTCTCTCAAGGCTGAGATTAGCACGTACCAAAACCTCCTTGATGCAGAGGAAAGCAGGTAACTGAAAGCATCCACAGTGGTTATTGTCGTCTTCATGTGATATTTAACATTCGCAGATTGACAAAACCGTCGACGAACATCACTAGCTCATCAATGCACGTTTCCAGCAACACAACTTCGGGACCAGGAGGATACTCCGCCCATACAATGCGTAGCACAGGGCCTGGAATTGGTGCTGGCCTTGGAGCTGGCATGAGTGGGGGTCACTCTTCTACCTCGACGTCCAAGTACATGACCGCTCGTGGAGCCCCTCCCGCCGGCGCTGGAGGAAAAGATGGTTATTGCGCAATGCATGGATATGGCGGAAACCGGAAGCCAGCCTCCGGTCCAGGCCTCCACACTAAAGGAAGCACCGAGTACAACGATAGTACGTGTCTTTGTCCCCTGACGTTATTACTACTACAACTTATGTTATAATCTTCCAGGATTCTGTGATTCGAGGTCCAAAATGCTTCAAGCAAATCCTTGCGGTGCCCCAGGCTTCCAAGCAAAGGTAAGCGCCAAATTGATTAATCAGTAATTAGTTACTATTTTTTTTTGTTCTTCCCCCTCTGCAGACTCGCAACAGCTATAGTTACAGCCACCACTAGACCCATCTCCAGCCGACCACCATTGCAACTGACGTCTGATGTAGAATTTGCTAAATGGTCACGAATTTAAAATATGCTTTCATCTGTGATACTGGTTTGCTTTATCTGTGATAATCTTCGGTGTACAGCGTCGTTCAATGCTGTTATCTTTGCATCTCAGGTGTTTATCTCCTTTTGGCCATTACCAATAAATCGCTTGAACTAAACACTATACGGTTTCATCAAATGAATTTTCTTATGGACCCAAAACAACCTTCCCGTCGCCCACGCTTGACTCACTTTTGGCTTTCATAAACTTGTTCAATAAAAATGATATATCAGGGAAAAGAAAAAGAAAGTCAACACATTCAAAATATAAAAATTAACCTTTGTGTTTGATTCATGCAATATGGCAAGGGAACGAGAGATTGGTCGTCTCTTGCATATAGCGATAGTTAAACCCTTGTACGAAAAAAAAATTCACTTGGATGTCAGTAGCTCACTAGTGAAAATAATCACGATGTGGAATTTGTATTATATCTATTTAATCATTGTCTTGACAATACTTAAATAGACGAGATCAGCAGATATACTAGACCCTTAAGATGTCGGCAGCCTTTGTGTATGGGAATTGCCCCTTTGATTACCTGCTTGTGATTAATTACAATGGGTTATTTTTATTTCTATTTACATCAATGGATAATTTGATTATTCCTATTATGACGGCATAGATGTTTCGGTTGTGCAATCTGATAAAATGAGCCTATTTTACTGAAATCAAGGCAATCAGAAGCGGGTAGGGAGCTTGAGCCTCCGCTACCTGCCCTCATATCGACGAGGCCTCCTTCTCCTTTGTGTGGCCTGTTGTTCGTTACAGCTGTTACCTGCCACGAGTCAGACGTGCATGAAGACCCCAGCTGTGCCCGGCCATGGTCTTGCATTTCTGTAATGCCATAATCACTGCTCATACAGCCTGTCTATCTACAATTATGGTCTTCGTGTAAAGGGCACTGCAATGCTATTCATAGTTGTTTTGTCTTTTTATTCTACAATGTCAATATCAACTGATAAGGAATGATAATTCAGAAGTCTAAATCAATTGTCTTTATTAACAGATCAATGGGTGTACGCATATTTATACATTAAATCAAAGAATATATACACAACATTAGTGGTTATTTCCTGCTGTTAACCGTCGATTGGAAAAGTTCTTACTGCGCAATTCGGACAACTGGATTTTATTGAAACATCCCTCCCAATATAAAACTCACTTCAAAGGCGATTTTTGTTTCTTTATGGTTAGCCTAACAGTTCACGAAACAAGAAATGAAACAAAAAGCATATCTACAATCAAAGATAACCAACAAAATGACACAGAAAAAAATGTCTACTTTCACATGTTTCCATACATAATTTCACTACCACTTCTTGACGGGAGGTGGCATCCGGTTTTCATACTTCTTTTGTAAGTACTCTCTGAGGTCAAAATACAAATTCTTCATGCAGCTGAAAAAAAAAAAAATATCACGTGATAAAATGCAAAGGTCATAGGTCACGTGGTGAAGCGTGCACTTACTGATGATAAAGGACATGATGCTCTCCAGCGACGGAAGTATGCGGGATGTGGTACTCATAACAATCGTTGCATACAATGAACTTAAACCTGCAAAGAACGCCGCAATGTCGTGAGCGCCAAGTGCAAAAGAGGACCTGACCTCCTGGCGAAGAATTCGGCTATGTGCTCTGCCTTGTTGTAGAATCTTCCAATGAAACTGTTGTTGTAACTATGCGTCAGTTTAGTCTCAGCCACAATGTAAGGCTCAAACTGATCTCCGTACTCGATCTGTGGTTGTGGTACTGTCAGACATGAGGGCGGTTAGGAGGAGGGGCACTCACGGTGTACGGGTGCTCTGCTGTTCTCCAGTAGGTGTAGTTGGTTGGTCCATATGCAGGAAGGAAACGGTCAATGCTGTGAATGACATAATTATTTGTTAGCATTTGTCCTTGTTGTCATGGTAATAATAATCCTAGAATCCCACCAAGCATAGCTTTTAGTCTTTAATTATCATGCAAAATATTGACCTCGTTGAAGGTTTCAAACAAATCGATTCAACAATAAGAGTAAACATTCCGGCATGTACAGCTATATAACCTTGACGTGGAGAAATCATTCATATTTCGAAAAGGTTCAGTTTTGTTGACAAAGTGTTGTAGAGGGCAACAGTGGGGTACTCACTAGAACGGCTTGAGGTATTTTTCATCCCAATGTTTCATAAGTTCCTCTTTGTCGTGTACCATGGTGAACCCTTCTGGCATGACAGTGTACTCAAACGCAGGAATTATCATCACCTGGTTACAAACACAGAATAAATCACCATCACTACTTGCAATTAGTGCGAGACATTTTTAAATGGAAAGATTACACGATATTGAACTGTCAAACAAATGCAAAAAGATTATAAATAAACAGCAAAGTGTGCATTTACATTTGATTTGGCCCAACTAGGTATTGATTACCTACCGTGGCGCCTTTGAGATAGCCGTCTTCAGCGTGCTTAATTATGTTGTTTTCCATGTTGGGGTTCGGGATGTGGTCACCGTCGGTGATGAAGGAATGCGAGGTGTACACATACTCCATTGCCAGATTCCTCATCACGTTCGTCGGGAAGAAATAGCACTGAAATAACCATTTATTTTAGCTTTGCGAAATACTTTTTGCCAATAATTATATGATTATCAAATATGAAGCAAAGCATAACGATATTTGTTCCTGTGATCTCTTTCGGTCCCTCCAATAGATGGATATCCGAGTTTTTGAATATTTAGAGTATGATCGTTAGATTCGTAAGTTTTGCTGCACATGTTTTTAAAACATGTTATGACAAGGATGGATAACATTATACACAAGAGTGCAAGTTATATAAGTTCCTAAAGTATACATTGTACAATTAAACACATAATTTTACTATTTATTATATTTATATTATATATATTATATATATTTATTTATTATTTATTATATTTATTATGCAGCATAAAACGAATTCAGCGACCATTAAGCGCCGTCAACGGGAAATATATTGGCCTCTCTCTTGACAGAATGTGTGTACTAGTATTTGCATCAATACTCACTCCTTCGTCCAGCATAATATGAATCTGGATATTCTCCCTCTTGTTCAACGATTCGGCCTCACAATAATCCATCACAAACGTTTCCAGACGGAACAAAGGCAGATACATAGCCACTGACATGGGACCTGCAAAGACAGCAAAAGATCAGCGAATGTTACTCCTTGCACGGGTTTTGATGTTAGGTTCCTGAGAGTTCAATTCGACAGAACCAACCATGCAAACGTACCTGGCCAGTGCTTTGCCTGGGTCGTCAAATTAAAGAGTCGGTTAAATGAGACCTGGGTGACAAGCGTCACTCTGGATCCATTTGGCTGGAACAAGCTTCTTGATCCGAAAACATCAGGGAAGACGGATCGGTTGTAAGCAGCTTCCTTAGCAATCAAACTGCAGATGTCTGACGTCGACTGGTTGGCGTCGTTCAACGTGTAAGAGGCTGTGAAGGAGGGCAGGTCACAATCAATTGCGTCATCAAACTGATGCATGGATTGTGAATGGTGTGGTACTTACGTGGATATACTGTATAGTTGTTGTAAAGTTCGTCCAGATTCAATTGGAATCGATTTACGCATGCTTGTGCATCCTGTGATAGTGATCTCGTATCCCTTGGTGGAGGACCTGGTGGCAGAACATACTCCCTGGTTAAGATTGAAAACATAGCGAAGAAGGTTGTCAAACGTATTATGATAACACTTTGAGGCCCTGAGTACAATGAGGCAACAAGGATGACAAGGCAATGAGGAAATTATGGCGAGGAAATTACATAGTGCATTAAAAGTAAGAAACATAAAAATGAAAGAAGAGGGAGGGCTTCAGAGAATTATAATCGTTTTTATCCAGCAAATATTTATCTAATAATATATAGTTTTCAGATACATGTATATACACTTGTAGACAATTAACGTGATTTAAAAATTAATCATCAAACCGAGCACTAGACCTTTGACCTTTTACTAAGCATTGCTAAAATTAAAGATACCCCATTATGGGGTATCTTTGATTAAAATAAGCATATAATTTCCATGCATGTACTTAATGTCCGAAATATTCACAAGAAACTAAAACCGAGTTTTATACCGAAATTGGCAGGATTCAAATACTGCGCTTAGCCTAAGATGGAGTTTGTTCAAATTGGGTCATTACTTTCGGTTTACAATGACATTTACCTGCGCCAAGAGTATCAATCTCTTCCGGTTCAAATTCAAAAAACGGTTTTTTGTGACTTTGCAAACCAGAAGTTTTTCTCTTTCCTGTGTATAAATCGTTACATAACATGAACATAAAGAAATAAAAACATCCACTGCGCATGGTCTGCGCACCCATGTTGTACAAAAATGCATGAGTACATCCATATTTCTGTACAATAATAAGACACAAACTGACAAATCACCAGTGCAGTATTTAAAAGGAGGCTTAGTTCTGTTACGTGTGTGGCCTTTTATTTCGTATAGCATCGAAGAACCATCGATAGTTTCACCCCAGCTATTAGTCCATCGATTGGTACACGGGCGTTTGTTATGCAAGAAAGCCACAATTAACGCGCATGGTTTAACACCCATTGGATTAAAATTATAATTAAAATCAGATACATCAGATTTTTTTTTTTTTTTTTTTTTTTTTTTTTTTTTTGCCATGCACGGCGCAATTGTATCTACACTTGCACGGTGCCTTTTTTATGATATATTATGATTGCACTCAGAGATGTATGCCATATCATATTTAACAATCAAAAAAGAATTCTCATCAAGCAATTTAACGGTGCTGAAAGCAATCTGCTTGAGTCAAGTCTCCAGGTGTGAGGCATGACAATAAATATAATTTTGAATAAATGTATTATTATAAATTATAAATTCGGCTTATTCGCAATGATAAAAACTTCAAACAGTTATTCGAATAAACGCCTAGCTACTATGCGTGATTCAGTAAAATCTTCCGAATTATTTCTGAGCCAATAAAAACACAGAATAATTATTATTTCACAGGCAAATAAGTCTACGAAAACTACGCCCAAAAGACACCCGTCGCCATGGAAACACATTTTTATATAATTTTGCTGATGAATAATATCGAGAGAAATTTAATTACAACACGCATAAATAAGCTCACGGTACGCTATGTTCATGCACCAAGACACCCCGTGTTTAACTGTGTGAATGGAGACCGCCTTCCTTCAATGTTGTGTACCATGCTCTTTGGACCATTTACCTTGAGGCTCAGGTTCTGCTGGCTCCGATGAGAATATTAAGAAAAATGCGAAAGTGAGAAGGACGACTGTGATGATGACCCGTTTCCGCCTCCGGGGAGACAGTGCTAGGGCCCTGTGGAAGAAACAATTGCAATCAAGAGATGACGCAACCATGGAAGTGTAGAATGCAGGTGTTGTGATTGCATGGACATAGGTGAAATTAATATTGAGTTCATTTCAGATTCTGAGACAGTGGCGCTCTGTTTTTACTCTTTGTATTAAATACTATTGATTATTCATAAATTATTTATTTTTACTTATGAAAATTTGTCCTGTGAAAACACGGTTCAAGGGTTGCTCATCGATAGAAATCACGAGAGCCCTTCGTGTCGTGATGGCTGGAAGAAATATAAATTATCAAATCATACAATGAACTCAATTAATTGGTAAATAAGGATAAAGTTGGAATAATGTTCAACATTATTTTATAACAGACTAACAATATTTTATAAAAATTTATAACCAGAAATAATCTAGACCGATCCCCACCCTTTTGTTAAAGTTATGGTTTATCGCTTGTAATATTTCCAAACAGCAGACGTATTTGTTTATAACAAAATTACCCAAAATATATTAGATCATGATTCATGAGAGATTATGTGCAAGCTGAAACCATTGTCCATGCTTAACCTTGAGTACCCAGCCAACGAAGTGGGTTCCTGAAGCAAGAAATCCAACAGCATTGTCCAAGGCAATAATTGCAATTATTATACATGGTTAATTAGCTGAATTGGGGATGGCGCAAATGCTCATTCATCGAACGCCACAGCTGCTCTTCTCTAACTCTCCGCTTCAACGTAGAGCCCTTTACCAGATGGCCGCTGTATATGCAAATAGGCCGCAAAATAATTATTGGAATATCGGCGTCTGCGACCCGTAATTTTATGTCATGTCTGCTGATAAACGGCAGAGTTCTTAATTGTTAGTTAGAAATATAAGATATTCGGCATATTGAATAAATAATTTTAAGATATATATAAAGCGATCGATGACGTTGATGATTTGCGTTGAAATTTTTCGTTGTTTTTCAACCTGCGACTTAATTAATATTTTTATACATTTTTTTCGGTCGAAAGTTTAGTTTTATAACAGTACAAACAACATTTAATTTGTTATGTAAATATTGTATGTTTCAATGTCATTGGTGATTAATTTTGAAAAATGTTGATCGTATGAATCATTACCATGACGACTGGAAGTGCACGTCAAGTGATGAATTAAATTACGTGTATAATGTTTAACCAGAGAAGTTGTTTAATATGTTTGACTCGATGCAGAATGCATAATTCCAATTTAAGTAATGATGACTTGAATAAGAATAAAAAATGATTCAATATGAATTGATGCATTATGTGTTCAAGCCAGTGCTCGCCACTTGTTTTGGAACAAAGTCAAAAATACAGTCAACCATTTTGGAAACAACATTAAACCAAGACAAGGACATTAACAAGGTCACCATACTCCGGAGTAAACACAGTTGGACACGATTGAATTTCTTGTACACTGAACTAAAACAGAGAGCGGCAATTGATCATCAATCATAATATCGAATCCATATTTATAATACAAATAGGATAATAGCAATTATTTCATAAATTAAGTGGCAATAAAACTACTTAGAAGGCAATAAACCTAATAAAACACCCAGTCATACATACCTTGGAAGTCTAACCATCGTTGGTTTAATAATATCAGCTGAATTATCCTAAACAGAGATGGATCTCTTCTTGGTTCTGGAGGTGATTAATTATCAGCACATTCTATGGGGATATCTCACACGTTAGCACACCGTCCAACACCACAGGTATGCTAATTGAAAAAGGTGGATTATTTTTCCTCGCCACAGTGTATAGGAATCAATGCTTCAGCTAGGTGAACTGAAATTGCAACAGATTGAGGGTGTCTTGTGCCAGCTGTGAGATCTGATGTTGAATGTTTATTGATTATTGAAAATATCCGATTGATCAGCCTCCAATCTCACACTCGTAGCCCCCGCCATATTTAAAAAATACCTGTTGTGTATCAACTCCAACGATTAAATCGTGATTGGGGGTCGAATGTCGTGATTATGGAAGGAGCATGCGATTTAGTCTTTGTAAGAAAATGAAGGGTAAGTGGATCGTTGGGTATCCTGTTTTGTATATTTTGTTGTTGCAGTAAGGATGTGGAGGAAGATGGGGTTGTCGAGCAGAGGGTGCAATGTGTTGGCGAAGCTAGCCCTGCTCCTTGGTCTGTGTGTGGCCCTCTTTGTGGTGAAGTCCTTGGGTGGGATGTCAGTATTTAAGAGAAGCTTCCTAGGTGCGTAGCACTGAAACTTAGCAATCCAGTAACGATTGCTTTATTCGGCATAATTACACAGGTAGAGGTGCAAACCCGATGTACGATGATGTTAACATTGATTGTCTGAAGAAAAGCAGTTTGAATTATGGTGATATTACTGAGAAACATCAACGCGAGGAGAGAGGTTAGTGCTTTGATAATATCAAAGGTACGGTATTGATGTTCTGATAACTGTATGTAGAGGTGGATATTAGTGACTGGGATGCTGATAAAATATGCAAATTAACGGAGGAGGAAAGTGAATACGACCGAGTGGTTTTGGACAACATTCTCGACAGTGGAGCCCCCGACGATGGAGATCTAAGGGTCTCTTACGTCACACATTTCTCCTACGATCGCCTTGATAAATTTTTAGCAGTAGTGCAACATTGGCCAGGTGGGTGATTTAATGGCGGTGGGTTCACTAATCATCAAGCTAATTAATTTTACAGGGTATATTTCGGCTGCAGTCCAAATCAAAGCTGATAAAGTTGAAGAATTTGTCAACAATTATTGCAGGGAACCAGAGCTGGCAGCGAGAGACAACATTGGCATACATCTGGTGATTCAGAAAGGAGTGAGTATGTTTGATTGTTCCATAAAAAGTGCTAAGACAATTTTATGCATACGAATTATAAAAATTGCGAATCGGGTCATCTTGTGTCTCCTATACTGCATGGCCAAAAAAAGACCTTTGGTTGGCAATCAAGTATTTGAAAGATGTTCACCGTACTTACTCTGTTTCCAGCATATCAGGCTACTGTCTAATATTTATCCAACAGAATAAAATCCCACACGTTCAAATCTCGAACATGTCTAATCAATACACCGATGAAATTTTCGTTTCCTAATCCCCGTATTAATAGTCTATTAAAATTGCGTTGAGGAAATTCACGGGACCAAACACACTCGGCGCACACTGTTACAACTACAGTTGCTCACTTCATGCCCGAATAATCGAACCCAATATGAAGCTGTGTGCCTACCTGGCGCCACGTACTTTATTGGTGATATCAGCCATTTTTAATGCCAGGCGTGACCCCTAAACCGGGCAGCATAGAAAGAGCCTCCCTTTTAGTGAGAGGTGTGCAAATTCCGTGGTGTTTCAGACATCAAAGTATGATGGTGACAGCGATTGGTACATGATATTACGCAATCTGGCTACACACGTATTGATCAAAGTGGCCACAGACGTTTCAAGCCAACGATGGAAATCAGTGTTAACTGTGCATCGGGTCCAGGCACCAGGTGGCTATTAAGGGTCGGCCATGATGAAGGAGAGTGGCTGTATGATCAACCAAAGAGCACCTCTCCTTGATCTCAGACAACTTAAAACCTGATTTCGTCCGTATGACTTAAAATAAGCAAATGAGTCAACCCAGGATCTGAACCGCTGAACTGAACCACTAATCGTATTTAACAGGGCTCTGTCCTCAAGTGAGAGGGTTGGCTAGCTGTTACGGTGTGTCAATCGCGTCTGCTTTTGCAATGGATATGCATTATATAATAAGGGGGTGGGGGTGCCGTCCATCGGGGCCGAATTTTGGTTCATCATTTCTGGCCTCTTTCCCTCCCACCTTCTATATTTCCGTTCAGCAATTGTATTTGCTGTGATTAGTGATAGTGTTAATGTGAGGCAGATAATAATTTCTGTGGGATCCTTGGTTAATTCACAAGTGTGAGCCATAGAAGTACTAGAATGACTGTATACAATGTTAAAGCGCCCATTCGCAGTAGCTTGGAATTTAAGGGGACTGTTATGGACTATTTACAGTATAAATCACCAGTTTTCATTAAGCTGTTCGTATGGCGAAGTCCCCTTAAATATGGCTTCAATTCTCACCAAACACGTGACCCTATAAGCATTCTAGTTTCTCCTTTATATTTTTATGGTAAGGACACTTGGAGTCTGCAGTTTATATAAGCAATTTAGACTTAGATTTTTTTTTTCTCTCATCAGATTTTCTACCCGTACAACCATTACAGAAACATTGCTTTGGATCGAGCACCGACAAGCCACGTGTTTGTCACTGATATTGACCTTGTTCCCAGTGATGACCTTGAACGAAGGTCACTGCAACATTTCAAAGAGCAGAAAGTTGGAGAGAAACAAGTCAGTCAACATGACCAATTACATCAGAAGATATTTTAATTTTACCTTTATATTTTTATCTTCTAGGTTCTAGTTGTTCCGTCTTTCGAAATCACGAAAGAACACGGATATACGGTGCCTCGATCGAAAGAGGATCTCCTTGAAATCTGGGATCGAGGAGAATTGCAAGAATTCTAGTAAGTTGCATGATTCGCGGTGATTTGATTACTGAGGCGAGACACAATACATTGACGCTGAGAATAGCGACGTAGCAGCAGTAGACGAAGCTAGTTGTACTGAAATGTACGTTCTGGTGTCAATTTCAG
>KB297953.1:58558-83693 GCA_000328365.1 Capitella teleta | reverse complement strand
CACGGAATGCTATCAATTGGTGCTATGAGTCAATAGAACATCACTTAAAATTTAGTTCCCCATCCCTATAAAGCGCCCATTCGCAGTAGCTTGGAATTTAAGGGGACTATTATGGACTATTTACAGTATAAATCACCAGTTTTCATTAAGCTGTTCGTATGGCGAAGTCCCCTTAAATATGGCTTCAATTCTGACCAAACACGTGACCCTATAAGCATTCTAGTTTCTCCTTTATATTTTTATGGTAAGGACACTTGCAGTCTGCAGTTTATATAAGCAATTTAGACTTAGATTTTTTTTTTCTCTCGTCAGATTTTCTACCCGTACAACCATTACAGAAACATTGCTTTGGATCGAGCACCGACAAGCCACGTGTTTGTCACTGATATTGACCTTGTTCCCAGTGATGACCTTGAACGAAGGTCACTGCAACATTTCAAAGAGCAGAAAGTTGGAGAGAAACAAGTCAGTCAACATGACCAATTACATCAGAAGACATTTTAATTTTACCTTTATACTTTTATCTTCTAGGTTCTAGTTGTTCCGTCTTTCGAAATCACGAAAGAACACGGATATTCGGTGCCTCGATCGAAAGAGGATCTCCTTGAAATCTGGGATCGAGGAGAATTGCAAGAATTCTAGTAAGTTGTATGATTCGCGGTGATTTGATTACTGAGGCGAGACACAATACATTGACGCTGAGAATAGCGACGTAGCAGCAGTAGACGAAGCTAGTTGTACTGAAATGTACGTTCTGGTGTCAATTTCAGCGCCACCCGTTACGCCCCGGCTTACATGCCTCTCAATTACACTGTCTGGCGAACAGCTACGGAACCATACTGGGTATGACGTCAATATGAAATCATAACGCACCGTGCCACGTTATGATTACAGGTGAAATATTACGACCAGTTTGAGCCTTACGTTATAGCAGAGAAGGCGAAACTGCAACCGTACACAAACCGCTTCGTCGGCCGGTTCTACAACAAAGCAACTCATTTGGCTGAGTTGCATTGCAGGGGGTGAGTAGGGGAAAAGGACGTTATGATAATCAAAGTGCGTTATGATTCTTATCAGGTATGAGTTCGTAGTCGCTCCCGATGTCTTCAACGTGCACATTCCGCACGAATCAATCCACGAGAAGGCGTTTGATGCGTATTTTAGGTGAACATCGCTTTACCATTCGGACATTAATCTGAATCCATCAATTGTGTGTTTCAGGTGTCTGTATCGATTGTACGAAGCGTTCAAAGCGCATCTGGAAGCAACCTACAGCTTGAAAATGCCACCAAAAGCACCGTTGAAACCCGATGGCACTTAAAGGAGACTATGAACGCTATTATAGCATTAGTGATATTGGAATGTAATAATATATATATGTATAATATAAAGAACTTTACGTGTTGGACTTACGTATATAGATTATATAATTGTTATTATTAACCTCCGTTTTATAGTATGGTGCTGCAAAATAACAATAAAATTATTGTGTGCTGCATTAATGATTTACTGTTTCGAGAGTATTTTTATAAAGATGACAGAGCCATTTTTATATATAAAGTTACAACAATAAATAAATGTGTGTTAAGAAATTAATAATTCAAAATATACAAATGATGATTGAAATGGGACTGATCCATGTAATTATGCCCCGATTAATAATTTTAAGGTGCAACCGAAAACAAACGATACGTGACATCCCACCGGCAAAGAACTCCTGCAAACGTTTGATTATTATGATTAAATTATGAGCACGGTTGGTGAAAGCACACCCCCTTGTTCAACTTGGTTTTTTTACATAAAATAATTCGGTTTTTGAGGCTCATTTTACAACGACACCTGGGGGTGTGTAATAAAATGCATAATCCATCCTAACATCATAAGATAGGATCAGCTTTTGGAATTCAAGTGAGTATTCTGAGGAGGCTCTCCATATTGTCACAGTTTTTAGCTTAAGCTCACGTGGCCACTTTACTGGGCAGCTCGTCATTGCCTTCGAACGGACACGTGACCCGAAGCACAATTGTGACAGAGAGACTACCGCAACAGAATACGTGGTTGTTCGTGCGTTAAACGTTAAAACGAATAGAATTACGAGAGATCATGATTCAAAGTGACATCAATTGTTGAATGCTTATCTCGACGATAAAGACTACACTAGGGCAATAGACTAAAATACAAACAGTAGACGGCTACCCATACTCGGAATAATCAATTTGACCAGCCGTAACAAGAATATTACGAGCACTAGAATTGCGCAATTGTGCATACCAGGGTGTAATTTGGAAACGCAAAATTCTTATTCACAAATGAATGGCGTGGCATCGAGGAGAATCAACAACAGCTCATAAATGTGGGAAATTCTACCTTCTCCAAACTAGTTAATTATACACAATTCTCGATTGAAAAATAAGCATGCACCTGCACACACGTATATTTCGTTTTTGACCCGAAACTATATACAGATCTAGTGGGCCAAAAGTAGTCTATATACTCCATGTTAAAGATCTTGATGCTTTCCAACGGCGCTACGCATTTCTGAAAACGTGTAAAAATCACACAAAGATAAGAGAAATGAATACTTGGTATGGTCAGTCTAACATGTAATGCTGCTATCCCTATCATTTCTATTCCAATTTCATCAACATTTATTACCATTTATCTCATTGAATAGAGTGTACTCATCATTCCGCGATATTTCCACTTTTGACGGCAAACAGGGCCCCGGACCATGGATTAAGCATCATTGAACACATAATTAAGGCAACGCTCTGGTACTATTGTTTTGTTTGGAAGTGCTATTGTTGTGACAGTAGCACTAATGTTTATCTCCTAAAATCAAAACAAAGCAGGGAGTTTGTATTAAAGCGCCATACAAAAGATAACATTGCTCAATATTCGATCTGGGGCTCATTTGATTTCACTCTCATTGCGATCACTGACCACTCGGATCTAAATACATGTATTCCTCCCTCGTTCAAAGTTGACTTTTTGCTTGATTTCTTTGCATAAATGGGCGCAGAATAACATAGTCAATCGATACCAGGTAGTTATTTTTTTGGAATAATTGATAAATTTTAACACATTTTAGAGTTATGTTTTTAACATGGAGTAAATAGACTACTTTTGGCCCACTCTGTATATACATATATACATTGTAATAAACAAAAGATATTGCAATCTAGAGTCGCAATACTCAACTGCCAATGTATACATGACTGTGCATGAATATACTGTGCGCAATTTGAACCGAGGCAGAAGTTCCAATTCCCGTATCTCAATCTGTATTCATTGCAATCGTATTCATTACATTCATATGTCATCATCTTCCTTTTCATATCACATTTCCAGTGATACCAGAATCTGGTGATGTCATATTGAAAGACAATCCTCACAGATCATGTTGTACCAACCCGTTGCATTGACTGGAGTCATTAAGACCAATTCGGGAGTCTTTTTTGAGCCCAAGCATGACACCTGGTACGCATTCTTTGAGCCCTTTAGATTGTAACGGATCATACCACAGTTCATCACTCATATCGCTCATCGCATTGTGTAACACCCAGTTGGCCGCTCCGACTGGTGCTGTGGCGTCGTCTGCTCGTTAGACAATGTCGCTCATCGCTCTTATCCAATGAGTTCATGTCATCTCATACCATATGATATACTCAAAACCTCATTCATAAGTCGCAGTTTGCTATCAATAAAATTATTCTAAAACGAATTCGTTTAACGCGTGTAAATTACCTCGTTATAAGATGAATACAAAGCGCAACTTGAGCAAACTGATTGTGGTGCGCTATGATATTGTATCTGTGTCTTTATGAATAGCAGAAGGAAATTACATGCAATATTTAATAAACAGTGTGCCCATTTATAATTAAAACTATATTAAATGAACAACACGTATTGGAATGGCTCGCAGAACAGGAGCACGTTATGGTCGAGGTATAGGTCTAAGTTTAAAGATAAACAGCCTCCATAAAAAGCTTGCCCACTGTTCAATCTGGATGATTGGAAATGAAGCAAATAGTCGCCCCATTCCATTATTTCTGATATTTTCTTGCAAATCATAAACGTGTGACGTCATTCCATATCCGTATTAAAATTTCAATACCGGAGTTTACTCAACCCTTTATCTAACTCTTGTTTGATATGGACATTTTCCACCAGGATGCTCGATGAAACTATCCACTACTTGTCATCCTAACGTCAAAAAACGCCTATCAAACGTTTTAATGCGTGGTTTTATTTTTGAAGATAAATCTGTTTGGCAATGACATTGTACCATGACCCCCCCCCCTCCCCTTCCCCCCGCCACCCATTCCCCAAGGACATAAAGCTCAGTGTCCTGTATTCGAGGATGGTCGTAAATATATCCCGGTTATCAAACCCTCCACGAAGTACATCTCACTTTTATCGGTCGATGTCGAATTGCGAGTGGTGTTTTTACTGTTAATGCTGTGCATTTCTATGGCATGGGATTTCTGCTGATGCCTCGATCTCTGGCTTTGCATTATATCCATGCAATGGTTATTGCAGCCACGCAGAACTTTGTAGCTTCCTGTTTGGATATAAGCCTCTGGATACTGTTGAAAACTGGAGGATGTTCAAACTAATACTTTACAAGTATATCAATTAAATGGCTCTGAAAAGTTTGTGATATAGTGGTTATTACCTACTATTTCATTTCTGTCACGTGTACATGCCTGTGGTTTGTTAGCGAAATATATATGAATAAATATACGTGCATGTAATTATAAACAACGGTTGGTTGAAAACATTACTTTTGCCTTGTATTGATTGCCAACAACATTGAACACATTAGTAACTCTGAGTCCAGCATTATGCTTTCGTGTATCCTCGATTTTGCAGTGCAGTTCTCGTTGCATCTATTGATATATCACTCGTGGCGGCGTTTCTTCTATATGAACTGCGTAATAAAAAAAAAATAAAAAAACTCTATTTGACATGACTTCTGAGGAATCTTCCATGCATAGACAGAGACACCGGTTTCTAAGAAACACATCATATGCCTCGAGTTTGACAAAATCACTTTCATTGGCTATTTTTGTGTGTTACACTAAACAGCCAGCAATAGTAGCCTCAGGGGTCTCTACATCGTAATATAGCTCAGCATTTAAAGCCATCGATTACTTTATCACAGTCCCACTCATCATGCAATCGCGTGAATAAATTTACCCTGTGGATGAGACGACCGTGAGAGAGAAGTCATTTCTATAACCACCATATTTTACATCCGCCTTCACAGGATAAACTGCATAACGGCAGTTACGAAGCATCCAAAAACGATGAGGCACAGCCCGAATTCCGGACATCACTAAAGCAGGATTGGGCTCTCCATAAATCTGCCTCAATCAGTCTCTCTTGGCATCGCACTGTGTCAACAGCTGATGATCGGGAGTTTTCTAGAAGGTTAGTGGCGATAAATGATGTGTGGCTGAGCGTGCGTCTCAGCATGCATGAGCGTGTGCGTATGCGAAATATATCTGTGTACTGGCATACATCTACAGTATGTGTAAATATTCACATTTGTTTATCTCCATAAATATAAGTGCCTCTTCAGTGTTGCATTGTAAGTTAAAGTGTTTGTGAGCCAAACCTTCAAGCCTAGGCTACTGAGAATGATCGGTTTTTCAAAGCCGAACCGCTCAAGCTTTATGCTGACGAGTTGATTTTGTTACTGAATTAGCAATTAATATTATGGTTTAGGTTACCTACTATTTAGTTATCAGTAAATGTTTCCCACTCACTGTATTCAACATGAATAGGAATATGACAATGGACACACACAAGAACGCAATGTTCTAGCTACCCAGCTACCGACTGGCTCACATTTGCTTAACAGGCCCCTTTTAAACGCATTTTTCCGCTATATACTCGTCATGATGCATGCATCACCTCAGCTAAGATTTAAAGCTGGTGTTGAATATTAGCTACTTATATATAACCAGCTGCTTGAATATCAGGCAGCATCGGTGGTTCAGTGGTAGAATGCTCGCCTGCCACGCGGGCGGCCCGGGTTCGATTCCCGGCCGATGCAACTTTTTAATAATATTTGACAATGTCAGAATTTCGATATCCCCGAAGGCATCGTAATGTAGGTGAAAGAGGAAGCACAAAACAAATCATAAAGCGATTTTCTTTAATTATGAATGAGAATTAAGATATGTATCTTCTATATATTTCAATTTTCCATCTATATTTCCGTCCTAAGTTTCTGCAAACTTTAAATTAGCAACGTTGAAATGAATATCCTTGAAAGTTGGCGCACCACAAACACCCATATATGCATAGTTCTTACACAATGCATGTGTATACAGCTTTCCAAACTCGAGGGCAAACCATCACAGCCTAAGTTATGATGCACCATATACAGGAGCCTCAGCCACAATCATTCATGTGCCAAATGAATTCATATCCTCGCCACCCCACCAACCGCCAAGGGAGTTCTCGTCATCAGGCGTCGTGTTTACACGGTAACCAACGACAACAATTCACCCCGGGCCCTAAGCATTGATCACGTATTTCTCTATGTGGACAGTTCTCTTGATTGCAACTTGATAGCTTCTCCTGGCGACTAACAAGATCCCAGGATTGCTCAGCACGATCAAGGGGTTTACGTCCGTCAATGACATTCCATAATTCATTATTGCCTATATTGGACTTTTTTGGAGACATCCAATCTCCAATGTACTTCACTTGAAGAATCCTGCTAATACTGGGTGTTTTGAAACATTTTTATTCCCGTAATTTTAATTAACACCGGTAATACACACGCATATCAGCGGCGTATGCATGGGTCTAATATATGTATATATAACGCATCTATAAGGTTGTGCGCCTGGGTGTTAGTTGGTTGAAAGGTGTATATGATTGATGAGTTTTGCAATGGTTCCGCTTGACGTGTCTGTGTTACCATGGTGACCGAGCTAATCAACACTGCAGGAGGACATTGCTCTGGGGGCTGCAAATCTCGGAGCGAACACGTTCTCCAATTATTAATTAATGATCAGTGCCCACTACCCGCAACAGCAACGTGGATTCCCGTTGCGCGCGCATGAGGCATGACGGACCAATTGACGGTGCTTCGGGTGTCGTAAATATTGGTCCTTCAAAAGCACTCACAGATTACTCATCGACGTCAAAGTGATTTGCAACTGGTAACCTTTATACTGCATGTGTAAACAGTTGTATTGATTATAACAATTGCGTCAAATTACCTTAACAATAAAACGATTATTTGTATAATTTTGATATAGGTTATGGGTTACACTTTAATTTGAGATACATTGTTTGGTAATTCACGATAATCCATGTAAATGAAGTTGTGTTTTATACCTACAATCGTGAATCGCGATTGAATTTCTTCTCTGCATGGAGGAAGTGCACCTGGCCGAAAAGAAAGGATCTTTGACTGCTGATCTGTGAAATGACACAAGATGTGGAACAGAGCCGACATCTGCCCGGTTCACATTCTAGTTCTACGGATATCCAGGTCCCCGTTTACCTGGAACCTGAGATTGTTTTGGGCAACACGATCAAAATCCACTTCAGTTGAACACCATTTCGCAGGATATTGAGCCATCGCTGCAAGAATTAACTCATCGACAGCTGTGAAGCAAAAGGCGAAACAAACCTGACGTAAGTTGTGTTGAAAGCGTTGGATCGCTGCCAAGATTTCTCCTCTATTAATGAGAAGATTGATAGGTTTCTAGGCCACGGCATTTGTTTCTTGGAACTTACATTGCCCCACTTTGTTGCTCTGGATTGTTTATATCTGCCCTCTTTTAACTAGAGCTTCCCAGAAATCCGATTCCGATGTTGGACACTTTGATTAATTGAGTTGATGTACGGTTTGCTATAATATTATGTTGAAGAACGAACAATCAAAATGCAGGCACTCGATTGTGTTGACCATCGACGTCATCGTGCATCCCCCACGCTCATTTGGAATATCAATCGCCTTGTTGATCGGAAAGAGATATTGCGCTGCAATTCCCTTTTAACTTTTCATAGGTGTGTCATCGTGTTTGCCATTTTAAAATCGGTGGTAATAAACTAGATGAGACTAGACCGAAATACGCTCATGGCAGTTCAACACACATCAGACACGCCCTCTAAATATTTCATTGCTGCAGCTATTCCCACAGACATCCCGTTGTGTACAAGTCGAGTAATGCAGTTTTAGATTACGGGCATATCTCCGTCCCGAGGGTGAACAAATTGCGGAGCCTTCTGCCCTGAAACCACTCATGGGCATCAACATATGCATTGTCCACATCAAATGGAAAGCTTGAGAGCCATTCGATGCAGTGGGCAACTGGGAATATAGATAACACTTTATATTATTACCAATGAATGTGGCATTTTTCGTTTTGGCACATTGCATAAATGTCAATACATCAACACCATCAATTGCAATGAAACGATTAATTAAGAGCTTTCACGGACTTTTGATTGTTACAATCATAACAATGGTATCTAATAATGAAGGGTCATTATCTCTCTACCAAATGATGTAAGATTTAGCTCCCTTTGATCTCTCACGGTCCCAACCCCTTGAGATCTATAGGTATAGGAGTAAAGAGGTTCAGCAACTCACACCTGGAAATCTTCGCTGATAGCGAAGATGTCCAGATAGTGAAGATCCCCACAATATTCCTGTGATATATTTACCCTAACACATCTATATACTTATTGCATAGTTTTCCGTCATAATTGTGACAAACGGCCAATTATTATCAGACCTTTCATTAACATTGGTCGTTTGAGAGTGTGAGACGTCACTCAAGGTGTTATCTCAAAAAGATAATTATTTGAGCAGTTTTGAGCGACCTTCCTGAACCCTGGGTGGCTGTGATTGAGTCTTCATTGATTTCCAATCATGCTATCAAGGATGATCAAACAGCAGCATCGATTATCTTTCATGGGACCTTCTTGGAACATTCTCCACGAGCAAACTTGACATTTCTCCGCATTTGCAGTCAATCCGCGTCCCCCCCCCCCCCCTGTGTTTGTGTGTTTATTGTCTCGGGTGATGAGAGGCAAACGGGCAGCAGCAATGACAAAATGTATCCTTTTGAAACATCAGTATACATAATATATAGATAGTTATATAAGGTACATTCAATGTACCCTGCAAATATTATCGGTATATTACCCTGTTTCGGGGGTATAATGTTGGGTTCAGCAAAAGTGATCATGTCTACCATTATATCCATTGTTGATAATCCTGAGGGTTTTTCAAATGTCTCAGGAGCCCGGCTATATGGCCATTCACATCGCGTTGTTATCGGCGGCTAGACAATCACGCTGCCTTATCTGATCACAAGGACACCTCAAACATCGTGCCCACCCACTGGATGTTCCACTTGGGCCGGCGACTATTTGCTTGGTGGTTGATCTGCGATGCTTCTGGACATCGCTGACCACTTGGCTCTGATCGAGAGCTGTTTACATATCGCTTTGTCAGGGTCATTTCCATTGACCTTAAAAGAGAGATGACAATTTTTCGGTTGGGGTTACATGTAGCTCTGATGGAGATGCTGTGTTAGTGCGCTGTTCGGTTTGGTCAGCAATTATTCTCAATCGCTTGCAAAGAAATCGAATCGTGTCGACTGTACAACAGAATTTTGCTTGTGCATTATTTATTTGTGGTGAAAAATATAAAGCGCAAAGCCAAACGATGTTAAAGGGAATATTTACGAGTTATCATTTCTTTCAGTGAATACGCGTGCATTGACCCATTGTCAGCCTCATTTTTGGGAAGAGAAAACAAAAAGTCATTTTATGCGCAAAATAATTGTTATACGACAAATTTCTGGCACAATGGCCAGTAATAATCATACTTACATCTTGGTTGGACAGCAGCCCTAAAATAAATAATCTGTGGGCAAAATACCGACTGAGCTTTTGTCCTCGTAAAACACTGACGAGTTTATAGGTCCCACCACGTTCCATAAAATCCTCATTGATATTTTCAGCGTAAACAATACTATAGAGATTTGGGTCAATGTCCTGTGTGACTTGGACTAGCCTTGACCCGCGAATTTAATAATTGATCTGTATGTTCATGATGATCAATGATATGATTAAATTAAGGGTACACAGTTACGTGCTTCTGACTGAGATCAAAGGGACTTCGTATACAAGGTCACCTGTTGCAAGAACAGAGTAAACCAAAGCAATTAGATGGCGCTTGCCCTATGCGGAACCATCGAAGGCGGACCACCATTTATTAGCGTTATGAGTGTCTCGTTTCGATGCACTCGAGCGAATGATGTACAGCTGTTCGGGGCCTCAACCTGATTAATATCATCCAATCATCCACGCATTGTTTAAACAAAGCTCGTAATGAATCATTTGTCTCCTTTTTTGGCAGCGTTCTATTTACGAACCGATTTCCATCGATCTCCATTGAACGTTCGGGCTTCTTGGCTCAGACCAATGAGCGATTGGCTAGCTGTTGCAAAAATTACGCAATCGGGCAACATGTGTTGCTCCCTGCATTCAGTAGTTAGGTGAACGAAAATGCACGCTTTGAACCTCCCCGATACCTGCCTCAATGATCGATCTCCACAGCGGTTGTGGCTTTGATTTCAATATTTCATGTTCGCGGAACAAGAGATCAATTTCGGTAACCTTTCCTACACTACACGCACATGTATATTTGTGAATCATTTCCACGAATCTCCTCAGCCATTGTGCAAAATGTATGCATGCTGAGTATTCAGGTCGTACCGTTTTTGTACCGGAGGAAGCTGTCGATGTCATTATATTATACCCGAAGTTGCTCGCATCGTTCAATAGCACTTCTTTAAACCTTCATAAATGTCCCTGATCCTTGCTTGTAATACTTTATCAGTGTTGGAGGCCGTCAACTCTTTTAGAGAAGCTGAGTCAAACTTGTCTTTATTGTTTTCTCCATGGGAAATTTTCAATGCATGCTAACACGGCTGCATGTTCACGTCACATGAGTTGTTGCGGTTGGTTATATGTTGGCAATGATCTCACACGAATAGGATCCTGTGGTACTCCGCACTTGTTCTCTCCTTGCATTACGAATGATTACGCAGTGATACTGAAGTCGGAGTAAGTTACGCGTTGGAACGACCTTGAATTAAGTCCCTCACGGCGACAAAACTTGCGTACAGCTGTTGCGTTGTAATTCAATGCAATTCAATGCCAATCGTAGATATTTCTCCGGATGATATGATAGTACGTTCTCATGCAATTAATTTCGATGGCTCCTGCCTTGAATTTTGCTGGTTTACTTGCCAGAATATAATGTATTTCAGATTCCAGCTGCATGTGCTCTAAGGCCGAAGTCTATTCTTTTTTTTTTTTTTTTTTTTTTTTTTTTTTTTTTTTTGTGTCTAGTTCCCTGAATAATGTATATAATATCTGCTGCCTGGAGGGATTGTGATTTCCGTGTCTGTATGCAGTACCGGAATATATATTAACCATATTCCGTGACAAATGGACTAGAACATATAAAGCTTCAATTAATTTAATCTACACGTGAAAATGAGCGGAGAAAAAGCTGTGCTTGGTTCCGAGGATATCTTGTGAGTGTCGGGCGATCTGTTTTCATGGAGGCTGAGCTTGACAAAGGGCATGCCGCCGCACGCTGATTGGTTAATTTAATACAATGAATATTTGTGATTATAATTATGTAATGAAATATAGGCGCAAGTCGCATAAAGTTATTTTCCTCGCAAAAATGTTCAATAACGTTGCAAGAGGCCAGTCTAAAAATAGCTCACAATTAATAAGCATCAATCAAGTGTGTTTAGTGTTATGCGGCCCCCTCTTCACTGCGTTGTACTGGTCCATAATAAATATACACCCGAAGAACCGACCCACAATCCGGGTTTTAGTGCATACTTAATCAATTAGTTAATTATATCGTATGCAAACAAATTACTACCAGGACTAATAATTATTCCCAGGAGAAATTATATTCCCAGGATCCACTATTCCCATCCTCTGGCTCAACTGCTAAGTAAAGTTGTATACACACATTCACTCCATTTTGACATTTCCTTATAAACAAGGAAGATATACTAGTGCATCTACATGTATATGTTCGCTTTGTGCCGGCTATCCCACGGAGCAATAGCTAAACAAGGTGCACATTGCGTAAGCTATCCTCGATCTCCTTGTGACCCCCCCCCCACCCCTTTTCCTATCCCTCCCCTCTCCCGCAACCTCTTCCTATTTCCTATTCCAAAAAATATGTCGTCTTCATCAATCACATAATTGCAACGCTAAAATCGTGAGCAGGAAATTACAAGTTGTTTATCCTTCCCGGACTCCGCTCCGCTCACCCGGACGCATCCTGATCACGAGAACACTCTCGAATCCGAAGTCCACATTCTCCGGAAATCCGTTTCTGCGAAGACAATTATTTCATCCTATATCAGCTAGTCTGGCAGAAGCCTATGTATCATTTACTCGAATTCATCACTTGAGTGTTCAGTGTTCTCGAAATATCGGGCTACAATTGCAGTCGGACCGAGAAAACATAATTATTCAACGGTGAGTTTACCCCATATTATACAAGTAGTCTCATTTAATGGTAGCACACTTCTTGGCAGTAATACTAGCAGACTTTCTACCCCACCAGTATTATTAAAAAGTATATTTTTTATTCTGATTCGTATAGCTCAATTCTCACGAATTTTAAGTTTTTGAGTATAATATGTATATTAATTCTGATGAGCTCTAGGATGACGCAATTTCCTTGATGATGGTGATACCCTAAATAGTGCTGTAGAAGTTGATTCCAAGGACAGATAATGATAACTCACTTTGGAATTCAGATCATTGTGTAATGAGTTAAGACCGTCTTTGATGTCCATCATTAATCAAGAGGTAGAGTAACGAGATACCTCAAAGACGGCTAATCGTTCTTTCGAGGCATATTTACTCTATCGTCTTCCCACACAAAGCCCCATTGTAATCTATTTGGACACCCGTCATAGCCTTGATTGAGGCAGGATTATCAGCACCACGCCAGAGGTAAATATACTTTACAAGAAGAAAAATAATCTCATTAATCCAAGAACCGTAATTGGGATATTTTTTCTCGCAGAACCAAACATTATGTTATAGTTATAAACAGATTTAACCAATGATTTCCATATGCTTGCTTCTTGTCAAGTATCAATATTTTTTAATATTTTTAAAGTATAAGACTTGTTTTAATACATAACGCCCATTCTTGATGTAACCAGCTTCGTGTATGCACACAGATCCGCGTGCTTTCTGCATACACGTGGTACTAACTCCTTATCACAAGTGTTTCTATAGGTCTAATTTTCTCATACAAGTTCTTCTTCTAGGAACCTTTGTGCCATTCTAACGAGCTCCTCGGAATCGTAAAACATTATTATATCAACATGATGAGGTTACCGGAGAGGATCCAGTCACTGGGGTCAACGTACTAATACCAAATCCTGTTTGTATGTTTCTGTTATTAAAAGAAGAAAGATTGTTTGAGACAATCAGCGGAAACTGCGAGGCCTGCAACAGCTGGTCGGGGTGAGGCTATGAGCTACCTGGAATGTACTCTCGTGTCGGATGTAATGAGTTATTGTGGGAGGGTATTGCTTTCTTGTTTGCTCTGCTTGTGGAGGGTGGTGCACGGCTGATTAGTGTGTAAACTGAGGTCAACGATCGAGAATATTGTTATTTTTTTACTAACCCTGCGTCAACTGCATTGAATCTGAAATTGGAGACACAATTAGCGATTAGTCCTCGACCTCACTCACTGAAATTGACGGTGTGTATGTCAATATTTTGAAATATAATCACAATGCCGTTAGAGGGAGGTTGGAATTATCATACTTTCTGATAAGTATGATAAGTATGCTTTGATTTCCTTGTGATCGACGCACCCGGGAGTCAGGGTAGGCCTACTTGTACATCAGTAAAACGAGGTCAAGTCTTTGGATTACCATATCAGATAACATCTTCTTTCTGATGAGCCCGTATATATATTTATATGTTTCGAGGTATATTTTTCTTCTTCAAATTTGTGTCAAATGTTCTGTCATTGAATAATGGATAGCGTGTGTGTTCTGTGGGAATCATTGCCTGGATAACTGGACAGTCGCCTAATGTGTGTTTATAGAATTCTTTTGTAACTGAGGCATTACTTTTTGTTGACTGTTGCAATGTAAGTCCATTTAGTGTTGATTTCACATCATGAAATATGCAGCTGCTGCCCTAATGATATACAAACAGTGTCCATGTGCGGGGTAAACATCGTCAATGAAATGCAGGGCCAGGCGTTGTGCTCGGTGCATTCAAACACGGCATAAAACACACCGTCAAGGGCGGGTACACTGAAACCACTGGCTGTCTTCGCGTTATGGGATCCATTCGTTTGCTGATGCTCCTGGGTGCCCCTGGGGTCAAGGCTCGGGTTATCATGTGCTGGATACAACCAGCTGTGTTTCACAAACCCTTCCCAGTTTAACCCTCCGCGAAGTAACTCGATGAAACAATCGAATATTCCAATGTAAAGTAGCTTCTTATGGTTACTCGACACGCTCACAATATGGAATGCCTGGAGACTCTATTATGGCAATGGAAACACGCAAACCTCGGCTTAGATCATCGCGTGACCGTGATGTGTATCTCTAGCATCTTTGGCAGATCCTATGCTATACCTGGTATTTCAACTATTTCCTCAAGCATCGTGTTCTGATAGGCAGACAGAGTACACTACGCAATTGCGTTTATAAAATAGGATTGCACATACACGTACTGATCTGTAACCCATTTACGTATATCTAACTTCGTTGAAGTAGGCCTAAACGCAAAAGCAAATCGATGAGAATCACGTGTCAATGCTCTGCTAGAGTTACATAACACCAGATGCTGCATTCACACTTGTATCTCTTAACACAAGGAAACTTCACTTAACCACATTGTTGCAGATTCCTTCTCGTACGTTCTTCAGCTGCGCTGGTCACTAATTTTATGATTTATAACCATGGTCTAACGGTATTTAACCAAGGTTTTACAAAGATATGCGCACCGAGGAGTATACGATGCATTGGGTCGTTACGCCAAGTTGTTTGTAGTTAGAGGTGAGTGCTGCGCTGCCGATGTCATCATTTGTGCACTCTTTGTTCTTTCAAGTGTCTTATCAATTTCACAAGAAATAATTGCCGCTGAATGACGCAAGAATTGCATTCCAATAAATGAATCTATGAATCATTACTGCACTCAGTGGTTAGCATTACTTCTTTTCTTTTTCAACTTTTTGAGAGATATTTCGGCCAGAATATAGTATTCTGTTAAGGAAAAAAAGGAAAATATTAAGGAAAGTATTAAGGAAAAAAAGAGAAGGTAATACATAATCAAATTTAGAGATGTTTAACATCTTTTGTTCGTTTCAAATAACACAATTAAAAATGTTATTTTGCTTCGTTTTTGTTCTCTGAGTACGCATATCCCTTTTAATACTTTATATTTAATCTTTTTTTCCCCTGGAAAACGAGACCATTGTTGCTTTAACAGGAGTCGGAAGCTTGTTCCATGCAATTCAAGGCAAATTACGAGGATGGTGTTGCAATACACGTTACAAGTAATGTTTAACTCACTTCGGTTAACGAGAACCAAGAACCTTGATTCTCAAGGGTAGGTATATTGATGGCTAAAGCATAAAAACAAGGCTTCGGTACTGGAGGTCTACTGAGGCTACTTTCCTCAAATTCCCTCAATTCATTCGTGTCAATTCGCCCGCACTAACTTTAGTTTAGAAGCAATGGAGACCAATCAACGTATATAATTTATATCACGTGAAACTTGGTAGGTTAGTTATGTATTGCACTTGTAATGTCATTTCTGGATTGAATAATGCGACGATCAGTATGGCGTCATCCGACGCGACTGAACGTTATTTGGATGTCCACAAAGTTCACATTCGAGATTTATAATTTAGAAATTTTGAGATAATATTATGAGAATTGAGTACTTTTATCGCTTTTTATCTTAGTAGGCTCAAGTACCTTTCTATAATATGTATCTCATTGTGACAAGAATGTTTGATTGGTGGAAGTCCAGTTTGATGATATTCGATGGACGGTCTTCCTTCATCTCGCAAAATAGGTAGATACAATTATACAATTATGTAGAATTATTAAACGATAGTTGCCAGGTCTAATAATTTGAAAGCGTTCCTGAGTGCCATTGATACAACGCCAATACAAATTTTTATCGTAATAAGAACTTCTTTTTTTTTCAATGTAATGTGTTTCAAATTTATGATTTCGAAATATGCCAAAAGAGCTCTGAATAATTAATAACACTAATACCAAATTATTAATTATCTATCTGCTTAATATAAAATGCAAATCTTTGCTTTACGTATAATTATATATTTGCCCTCAAAGAACTGATTTGCGGTGTGTTGACTTCTGTTATACGCATATTTGGTGTTATTGGTGAACGCCCTGAGGACCATGCAAATGACACAATCGCATATATTTCAATGCACAGCAATTAGGCGGACTCGTGAGCAATAATGGATAAGGTCACCATTAATATTGATCAATCATTCCAGACCTTAATATTGACCAGCCTTAATCATGCTATGGAATCGAACCCCAAATGAAAGTCGGGTTGTAATGCATTCTGAATAATGATCTCTTGCATTTCAGCTCAGGTCGCCAAACGAGTCGATTCTCCACCCATTTATCGCCCACTGGCTATCCCGGCATGCACTAGGGGTCCGGTGGTACAAATCAAGCGAACGCGGGCAGCGCAACGCAGTGTTGCTTTTGATCGCATACCAACCTCCCAGCCTCGGACTCCATCCTGAAGTTTCCTCAAGGATAGCCAAGGGGGAATGTGGAAAATATTTATTAGTTGAAGAACATCTTCGATGACCTGGAAGTAGTGAGAATCACATTGTAAGTACCTTTCTATTGTAAACACAATTGGATGTGCCAGTGTTATCCTTGCATTATGATTATTCACATCAAGTGATTTCTTTTTATTTAGAAGTTGGTATAAGATGTGTTAATGCTTTGAACTCAGTCGAAAAGTTCATAGCAGTGCGAAAGAATTGAACATCTGCTTGGTAATCTGGTAACAATCTAAGACGTTTACTACATCAGCTGCAGCAAAGTAATGTGCAATGCAGATTGTTACCGTTAGGAAGATACGCAACGACAAAACGTTGTTCAAGTAAAGTGACCATTAACACCATTCACCTCAGCTTAAACGTACGTTGGTCAAGCAAAACTTGCCACCTCAAGTTGATGAGGGCTGTGTGTAATATTATAAATCATCTTAATATGAAGTCTACCTCAAAGATATCCACTCACCAACCAGGTGTTGGAATTATTGCAGCCAACTGGAGTATGGAGATAAAATCCAAGACAAGGAATCGACGTTATACAATGCTGTTTTAACTTGTTTATCGACTTGCATCTTTTGAAGTTTATCGCGCGCAAGTTGCGAATGCTGTGCAATAAACAGGGTTGGGCAAACAGTGAGAGAATTGTGCTAATGGGGCAGTGCAAGGGCTTCAATTGCTCATCCTGGGTGAACCGTGAATCAAGGCTGAAGGAGAACACACCTGCGGATGCTGTGTGGCCGATAGAAGGTCACAAGCACTTGCTCAGATCCGCTTTTCATGGTGCATGAAAACGGGCGTCAATTCCATTGCCACATACCCACAGATCAGATCAGAAACCAGGGTGGATGTGATCTGTGCACATGTCCCATATAGCATACGGGCATTATCCTATGATAACGAAGTAGCTTGCCTAATTTGCACATGCGTCGATTGCAACGCGATTGATATAGCATTGTTAAGCGCTTATTAGATTATATGCATTTATGTTCAGATAAAATTAAGGCAATATGGCTGGACTATAATATAAACGAGAATATCATGTATTAACATTACGTGTTATCTCATCTTATATTATAATTTATATCGAAGCAATTATGATCACTTGGTTATGGATAAATTGGTTATCGATCAATAATGCAGCACCATTATGCAATCAATGTTTTAATAACCAAACTGATATCCTCCCCATTTCTAACTTACATACAAAATTCCTCTGCAATCATATCTGAGTCGGTTCCATAGAAATGCACTTCCGATTATGTCATCGGTTTCCTTGTGGTATCGTTTGGGATGACTCATGCTTTGGCCTGCTTCCTAGAGGCTCCTATGTTTATGTTTGTGGGTTAAAACGTGTTTTGGGTTTACACCTGTGGTTAGTCGATGTGAGCTTCCTTCAATGTTGAATGTATCTATCAACACAATAGTTTTTTTCCGGGACATTTGTAAATTATACATCGCTTGGTTTTCTCATTAGTGCAATTCACCTTTTTTATAACTTGGGTAAATGGCATGCGATGGGAGTCTGGTTATTTCTAAGTTGTCTTGCAATAAAAGTGTGTTTACCTTATCAATGGGATGAAGTGCGCAGTTGCTGCAGCCAACTCTTCTCATTGCTCAAATAATGGATACATTGATAATGCCTTGCGCAACTAAGATGCAGGTACCAGGATGCCAACCTTCATTGTAGCAGCATAGTTTGTATAATTTTGTGAAACACATGATGGACTATGGTGTGCGATCTGAGACCCGTTTCGCGTGAAAAGCTTTCAGACTATTGTTGAATTACTAAAGATTAATCTACGGTATTCCATGTCGTATATATGTTAATTATAGCCACGCCTTTAGATTAACCCTGTTTTAATTAACGTTACAGGTACTATGATGGAGGACGATAACTACACTTATCGGGTCCTGGGTCCAGGACAGAGTGACCGCGGGTACAACCTTTCCCAGAATGCAACAGCAACATCTTCCACCCCTCAAGATGGACGCTCCATCTCACAGCTCATCTGGGTGTTTGCAGGTCCTGTCATTTTCTTCGTAGGAATTGTGGGGAATGCACTTATACTTCTGGTCATGGCAAAGAAGCGAATGCGAGGAACCACGACCAGTGTTTACCTTCGCTTAATGGCCTTTGCAGATCTGTGCGTGTTAATTACCGGCATGATACCGGAGTGGCTCGAACAGGCAGATATATTGGTGTTCAAATACATTCACCCGGCAACGTGCAAACTGGAAAAGTTCACCTTTTACACAAGTGCTGATACAGCGATCTGGATACTGGTCATTTTCACTGTTGACCGCTTCATCGCTGTGTGTTTCCCCCTTGAGAAGAAAGACTACTGCCTCCCATCGAGATCGAAATATTTCGCAACCGGAGCGCTCCTTTTAGCGGTCACCAAGAACTTCCACGTGTTCTGGACGCGTGGTGCTGAGTACATCACAGTAGACAACAGCACGGTACTCAAGTCGAACTGCGGACGTCCGACGCCAGAGTTCAAGTACTTTGAGTTCTATGTTCGCCCCTGGATTGCGTTCACCACTGTGAATGCATTGCCCTTCTGCGTTATCCTTGTCTGCAATATCTTTATCATTCGTGCTTTAATCGCCGTGAAAAAACTCCGCAGTGAGCAAGCGATTGTGTCAAACAGTGACAGACAACTCTTCCAGATGTCGTTGATGTGCTTGAGTGCGTCGTTCTCCTTCCTCGTCTGCATCACACCGAGTATCATCCTCCTCATAGGGAGACCCCACTGGACCGGCAGCACGGCGTACGACATCTCCAAAGGTATCAGCAACCAGCTCGTGTACGTAAACCACTCCATCAACTTCTTCTTGTACTGCGTGACCGGCAAGAGGTTCCGGGTGGTACTCGTGCACCTCCTCACCAAGTTCAGCGGCGGTGGCTCCAACGACTCAATGGACACCCGAACAACGGTGTACAGGACGACGATAGCCTCAGCCAAAATCAACGCCAAGAACGGCAACCTCCTCACGGGCAGCATCGCCAGTTCCACCCCTCGATGCACCCCGCGACCGAGCCCCATGTCGAGTCCGAAGAGAACGATCAAAGCTCTCAACAAGACCCCGGAGGCTTCACCGTTCCTCACGAAGAAGAATACAAATCATCGGAACGAATCTTCACTGTAAAAGAATCTCTGTCGGTTATCTTCTATAGCGTAGTATTTAAATCTAGTAAATGTTGCAATCATCTAAGAGTAGTTTGTCTTTCATTCGCACAATGGGCAGTTATGATTTCTACAGCCACCATTCCTTGTGCTTCTCAAGGTTACGTTATGACATCTAAAGTCAGCACACTCGTAAAGGCAGGCATCCGATGGAAAGTTTATCCTATTTCTTCGTGCAAGTTTTGATTATGATCAACACCAGGAGATAGCAATAAAATGTATTAATATAAATATAAATAAAGCAACATTCAGAAAGTGTTCAAAAGATAACAAGTGCAAAGAAAAAGAAGGTTAAGAACAGAGATATGATAAGAAATAAATAAAGTATTCTATTGTAATTTGGCCTCGCGGATGGATTAAGTCATCCTGATGCTTTACATTGTTGAGTTACTTTACAACAGGAAGTTTCATATGTTATCCTACTGGGTCAGATTGTTGAGTTACAGGAAATAATCATGAAATATCCCGAGATATCGAAAAATATCGCGAGTTATTAACTGAACTCTCGCCCCAAGGGTGTTAATTACGAGATAATATCTCGAAATTACGAGATGTTATCTCGTAATTATAAGATAAATTAATGAAATTCATCATGGCGGCTCAGCAACTTGAAGATTTTTCAAGAAGCAGGGGTTTGGCGCATCTGATTTCAACATTCTAAGGTGAGAAGGTACTGTTAACTGTAGTAATGATCAGTGAAAACTGATTTCATCATGGGACCATGAAAGAACCACGAAAGAATGTGTATTCAGACCTTTGAGTCGATCGAGTACTAGTGTCTGCCAGCGGTGCCCAGCACAGAATGCACACCGCATGGCATATTCTCAGACTATCATAACGCATCTCATTCAATACATTGATTGATTGTGTCAGTTGAATCGGAGTGAAGTTAGGGGATGAGTAAAACGCAGAAAGCAGAAAGCAGAATCCTGAGAGTGCTACAAATGCTTCGGAGAGCCAGATAAAACGTTTTATCGATCCCCAACATCAATAAATAGAAATATACGACATATTTCCTCCTACAACAGTTATAATTATCAAAAAATTTCTTTTGAATTTGTTTAAAAATCAATAAAACATATATTATATATGCCTGCTTGCGGCGCGACAGCGATCAGGTGCCTGATTCCGGTGGTTGCTTATTCTTTATGCATTATTTGCACTCGCAAGGTTAATGCGTTATGAAGGGGTTTCCCCAATACTCGCAATTCATTTCGCTGTTTTAAATATGGTATCCTCAGGACGTAGTAGCATCCCATTGAAGTTTCAATGCATCCCCATGACCATTTAAAAATGCCGCTAGCTCTTTTTTTTTCACATCGCCTGTTGATTGCGTAATCACTCTCATCCCCTAATTATTTATTACATGTATTATTATTGGATTATGCATGGCTTTCTAACGATAATGTAAGTGTTTAATGTGAATGGCGTGAAAGATTCACATCACTTTTCAATAGTCAGACGGTTGATTTGACAATTTTTCTATTCATAACTGCTCGTGCAGTATCTATGTATAATAATATAAAGGATAACACTGCTTCGTGGGGAGCTATTCTATTCCCTAAGTTGCCTAACCTTGGCTATATTGTATATTGGTAGTCTTGCGAGTCCTGATAGAGGTCTCTCATCATTCTATCAACTGCCTCGAGTCTGTGACGAGATCCAATGTAATGGCCGAGATGGACGGGATATAGAATTCAACAATCCAACCGCAGCAGCCGTGGATAAACTAGTACATTAAATCAATTCTATTATAATAATCTACAGTTTAATATACATGTAGATATATAATATAAATACACGGTGGCCATGGATACAGCCTGGACCTACATCCACGGCGGCAGTGGATGTAGACACTCCGTTGAATCTTTCTATCTTTTCCCGTAGATTGATGCAAGTGTCATTTTGACTATGAATGATGACCAACTGACGCAAGCTGGGGTCAGCAAATTCGGGCGTCGGGTTGCCCTACGTGCCTTCCTGAATTCGACACAACCATCAGAAGAATCTCATGCTCAGTCCGATATTGTTGCACAGATTAAACATCATATGGCTGCCAACAATACGATGGGATCAAAAAATTCTAAAAAGAAGCAACTTGGGAACAAGAATTCTGCCAAACGCAAATTCCGTATTGTGAACATTGGATGGCTCATGGATGACCTTCAGGCAGTTCGTCAAGTCCGACTACGACGAGGTGGAGGCACAAGGAAATTTCAAGTTGGCGGGACTGCCTCCATTGCCGACTTCAAAGATACCGCCATTGATCTTTTTTTCCTTGATGGATACTCACTTCATCATGGTTTTGCTGAGGAGTATAATATGTCTTTGTCAAATTTTGATGGAACCATCATTGAAGACGAAAGCCAGACCATTGAGGAAGTCATTGAGCAATACCGTCTACGGAAAGTGCAACTGTATCTATACAGTAAATTGAGAGACAGTTCGTGAGTACCTGCATTTTTCTTTAAAGCTATGGACACTCAACCGAAAAATGAAATACCCTGCTTTAACTGTTTTAGCATTTTGTTACCTGTATGTTTTTCACATCTAATATTAATGATCTTTGTAGATCGTCTGACAATCCTTCGGTGACGACACCAAGGCAGTCTTCCTGGGCAGCTCTTTCAATGAGCACCCCAGTCTCCAAAGTCAACGAGGAGTGAGTGTAATGGGGAATTAAATTAAAAACATGGATCTAGTTGTACCTACCCAGTCCCGAAAATAGAGTCATTGTGTTTTTTTCCGTGGTACTTCTCATGCGTTTCCATGCCCGTATAATTGATCAATATTGTGTTATTCAAAATTACAAATCAACCTACAAAATACGCCACTCATGTATATTGGTATTCATATTATATTATTCAGTGCCGTCGTTGTGCCTCCTCAATCATCCAGTGATGACGAATCTGTTCCCACTGTCAGCCACATCTGCTCTGGCACACCTACCGTAAGCAATTTAAAGCTTTTCACGCATATTATAGTATGAATTGCAAACCGTGTATTGATGATACAATAATTACATATGGGGAGCTGTTATAAATAAACTGCATGTTGGTTTTGCAAAATCAGTTTCACATAATATATCAAACCTCTTTTCAGGTCGAGTTCCACCGGCCTGGATCAGAGAGTAACGCTGAAAGGTATATTATGAGGGATATCATGACTGACTTCCTACCAAACATGGTTCTATCTTCGTAGGCTGCAACGAGTTTTGAGAGATCTAGAACAGTTCTTGACCACAACCGAAGAGCAGAAGAATCTAATGAACGTCAACAGACACTCAGTTATCGAGGGAGCATTTCGATGCTTCAGACGCTCAAGATTTGACTGCCACGCACCCCTGTCAGTCAATTTATACATATACTATGATGTACATATACTATGATATAGTCAACATCATGATAGTAACTGAGTGAACATATAGGTCCTACTGAATAGACAGCAGTCTACCTCTCAACATTGTGTAGGTAAACGTGCATGATCAATATATGCTGACTGATTTTAAATGAGGAAATAATTAAGTTAAGGTCTTCACATTTAAACAAAAAAACAAAAACAAAAAACAAAAACAAAACAAAAACAAAAACAAAACAAAATCAAAAACAAAAACAATAAACAACATCGAAGTTGGGTCGATACATATACCCTGTGTATGAATTGTCTTTTATCATTATAATGTTTCAATTCAAGAAATAGAAATGGTGAATACATGTACATTCTTCATTAATGAAGATTCCCTCACGGTCGTGTCTTTTCTCAATATTTGTCAACAGATGGCTCAGCAATGCTTAGATTAGACAACGCGCGCAACCTCTGCGCGCGTTGCTCGCATGCACGCGGTTACGAATATACTATCGCGCCTGCTGGAGACAGCGGTTACGAATGGTTTTAAATAACCGTAGTCGAATAGGGTGGCCAGCACCATGGATCTGCCTAGTTAAAAACACTAATGATATTAAATTAACATAGAATAAACACCTATACATAAAAACAATTTATTAGTCGAAATCCAGTAATCTAAGCATTTCCATTCGATGCGTATCCCAATCGAGATGCTCCAGAATCGACTTTGCATCAAACATGAGGCTGCATTTGTTGGATATTTGCTGATCCCCTATGCAATTTATCGTTGAGGGTTGCAGAGTTTGCTTGGATAATGCAGGCTTAGAATAAAGTTTGCTGAGCCATCTGTTGACAAATGTGTCAACCAAAAATGGGGGACATGACATGAAAGTTCACCACCAAGAATTTTCACATTGAATCTACCGTAATCCAGCCAATTGACATGCCACTGTTCTCAGCCGCCAGCTGGAGACGCTCTGAATCGTCTATCGTCATCCCTTCATTGTAGAGATCGACCAGGGCTTTTTTTTCGTTTTTTTTTTTTTTTTTTTTTTTTTTTTTTTTTTTTCCCCAAGGGCTCAAGCGCTATTGCTGTAAAAAAAAGAGTGGTTATCAGCAACAAACCCACATTGGTTACAAATGTCACAGTAGGCATTCGTAACCGCAGGCACAGCGCGCAAAGCCACGTGCGCGGCGGTTACAACTAAACTCTCGGCCTTGTGAAGTCAGCGGTTACAAATTAGTAATGGTATCTTTTGTCAAATGGGATGTGCTGGCTTGCATCTGTTACTGACATTGTAATACCATTATCAATCATTCTTATATTATTATCGTATTTCTTGTTCATTGATTGAGTTCATCATCATATTGAATCATATACTACATCATTTGTAGCTTTATGAAGATACCCAGTAATTAAAAGGACTTTTATGAGTTTTGTGTAAGTACAGATAACTATTAAACACTTTCTTGTCGTTTTTTTTTTTGTAATAATTATATTCTGCAAGGAACCATCAATGATAATAGTCTATACATGTATATATATAAGTATAATTATATATCTTACTTTACTCTTCCTCGCTGTGAGGTGTGGTCAATGAAAACAGAAGAAAATAAAAGGAACATGTCCAACAAAGCACTTAAAAGCAGTGAAAACAGAAGCATTTTTGAACATCAAAAAGTACCTGCTGCTTCACTT
>KB297895.1:284401-298564 GCA_000328365.1 Capitella teleta | reverse complement strand
CATGGTCATATCCCACGGGTAAAGGTCAAGAGTAGATGACCACTTGGGTCTGATATCAGTTTATACACTCGTCCATTAGCACCGGACATCTGAAGTGAATCTCAGATGCGGCGAGTGTTGGTCCATTCTAATGGGTTGGTTATTCTGATGAGTTGCAGCCCTTCGCTTCGATGTACGCGTAGGCATTGTAGGTGTACTGGCGATCACACCGCGTGTATGCGTCATGCGAGTGCGATCCGTGGTCATCATGGGGACCCGTAGCTATATAATACGCATGATTATAGAATAGTTTTTTTGACATAACATAATTATATTTCGCTTGTCACTTGGCAAGTGATTCGTACCAATCGTGGAATGATATCAGAAGCTGGTCCCATGCTTTGCCAGGTGAGGAGCCAATAGTAGCAACTTGTTGATTAACGAGTCAATCAGGGCGTTTGTCAGGTGCGGGTGCCCTCGATCGGAGCAGCAATGACGTAATGTTGTAATGCACAATTAGGGCACACACACCCTGATGACATATTGTATGTTTAATCCGCACTCGTATAGACCTCTTTGTTTTGATAGTATAACAGTTTTAATACAAACAAGAAACGCCATTCCTGGGATTTCAGGAATTATTGTGTCTAATTTTAGGAAATTATGCAGCAGGAAGCACACTCCTAAATAAGCGCTCACCCCACATTTTTCAAAGGAGATATTGATAAATTCCCATCCACGCCCACCAGTTCCAAGGTAATTTTAGTACCAATCAAAGTGCTCGCTCTTTCCCTTCAACTATTAAAGTGCAGACATGCCATGAGCAGGGTCAGCATAAAGTCATTTATAGTAGTATAAGTGACCTACATAGCACACAAGAGTAGCAGAGCATATAGCGTGTTCTATGTTACGATGAGAACTTTTCGAACAAGCCTCGTACAAATCGATTTGCACCTAATAGTAATCGCGATGCAAAGCGCAAATTCAGGCGAAAATCGTGGCGATCTGAGCTTGGTGAACTCCAGCAGAACTACTTGAGGAGTAACGTTATGATTCAAAGAAACTCAGGTCTTCAGAATTGCGCTGTGATTCACAACGTAAGAAGCAGGGGATTTTACAGCGAGTATAATAAATAATATATTGGACGAACAGAAGTCCGATGTACGGTGGCTGGGAGCGGACATGGTGTGATTATTATTTTTTTTTTTTTTTTAAGAGGCTATCTCGTAATTTCGAGATATTATCTGAAATTATGATATCTCGAAATTACTAGATATTATCTCGAAATTACGAGATAAATTAATGAGATTTTATCATGGCGGCTCAGCAACTGGAAGATTTTTTAAGAAGCAGGGGTTTGGCGCAGAGTTGCCCTGAAATGAAAGTAAAGTTGCAATGCTTTGTCGCTGTGCAAAGGAACAGGATCAACGCCAAGTTCTTGACATGTTCGGCAACATAAAGAGAACATGAGAGCATCACAGGGAATGCTCTCTCGAAACACACATAATTCCGCAATTGTTGCAATTCTTCGGATTGAATGGCACTCAAATAAGAACTTATGTTGTAGAGTTTATACTGATCCGGCCCTCCGCCCAATATGAGATGCCGACCCCTGTTGTAGAGGTAGGGGAAGTCATGCTTTACTCTAGGCCTTCCGCTTGGAAGACCACGTCTTGATGCCCGAATTTCGTGATCATTCCACACTTGCAAAACATTATCCAATTCATCCTGTAGATACACACAGAACAAATTTCACATCAACTTTATAGAATCATAGGAAGTGGCCTACTTGAATGAGTCCCATGAAACAAAATCCCCAGTATAATCGCCTGTGTCTTCAATGGCTGAGAACAAACAGATCCAATAATCGGTGCACTGTTTTCTCATCTGAGACTAGAAACTTTCAATACGTTGGTTTAAAGTACTTGAACCAGTTATGAAAGGGGTTTTCGCCTGTCTACCACGGTTTAATTGAATCTGCATCTCCCAGATAGTAACATTCTCCGTTCTTGCGTCCGCTCTTACATCTTTGGACATCGAGCATTCTTTCAGAGCCGTGTAGAAATAACCTCTGATTACCGCAGGGTCATTATTTGTGGTACATGTATATACGTTCAACCAAATAGGTTTCCTCGAGAATCCATCAATACAGCCGTGAATGGCGAACCCAAATCTCTTGATTTTGTCATTTCAATCGACGTGCCAGATGAAGTCAGTATAGTTGCCGATGCAAACGCCTCGCCCGCCTTAGTGTAAGAGTGAGAGGAATTATGTCTGTATATACTATATACTATGGTATATACAGACGTAGGGCCATCAATTTGATCAAATATACCAGCAAATACTATAGGCTTACTAGCAATTCGATTCAGAGGTCAACATACCTAAACTCCACAGCCTCTGGGTCCAAGAACTTGAGAAGGATTCGTACATCCTCTTTCTTCACGCTGATATTAGCTGATTTTAATTTTTGATGCATCCATTTGTACCCATGAAGTCGACCTGAATGCTGCAGTTCATGGTATATGAATTCAATCGCTTCATCAATGGCTACGTAGCTTCTTCTTAGGTTTAAGTTGACCAACTGCCGCCGCAAATGCCTCTCACTCATCTCAATCAGCAAGACGGAATCTGATCATTAGCCTCTGTTTTAATCCAGACTCAAAGCAAAAAGAGATTAGATCAGCATGTGAGCCGCCATGATGAAATCTCATTAATTTATTATCTCTAATTTCGTGATTTCGACATATTATCTCGAAATAAATAGCCTCTACAAAAAAAGAAATCACATCATGTCCGCTCCCAGCCACATTCTGTGACACAAAGAGGAAAAAGATCGATGGATACAAAGACATCATTTATTCATAGATCCTTCAACAAAACCACATTCATACAAAATCAGTTACAAGTCGTACTGCTTTGGGGTCTTAATGCGTCGTGTGCGTGTAGCAGAAGAGGGCAGCACAGGTCTTGCGGTCGTGTTGTATGAAGCAGGCACGTTGGGTGATGCCCTAGACATGGCTGACTTCGTCACATTCACAGCAGTTCCAATCTTCACTGTGGTCGCTACACTTGAAACCTTGGTCGCAGCCAGCGTTGAAGAAACAGGCGTTGCGTTCCCAATGAAGATGGTCTTAGTGACGCTGGGCTTTGGCCCAGATTCCAAGATAGAAGGCACCCTGCCCAGCGTCTCCACCACTTTGGTGGTCGTGGTGTCGGTGGGTTTTGAGATGTTGAAGTTGAGGGTGGTGCTAGGCTGCAGTTCCTTGGGGGCAGTGGAAGTAGCACTTGCGTTGAGCGAGAGCACAGGAGGGGACGACCGGATCGGGTTCAAGGTCATGACGTTGCTGGGTGAGAGAGTGACCATGGCGTAAGGATTGGACACGGTCAAGCGCAGGCCTTCTGGCAGTTGGGGGTCAGTGAGGATCTTGGCTTGCGTGATTTGAGGCGTGCCTCCGGAAGCTTGACTCATGACCACTGTGGTCAAGGGAAAGTCATGAAATTGCAGTTTTTGAATAGCCTTGACCTCGTGTTGGCTTTGTGACAGTGACCTCTCCGCATTCGGGATGCTAGGGGCCTGATCGCGGGCATGCACAATGGAGGGCACTTTGACCGACACAATTGGAGAGTCAGTTTTCCCTGAGGACAACGTAGCCGCCTCTTCTTTTCGCTCCTTCACGAGATGAGCGATCGTGGCGATTGTCGCTGACGGTGACATCGTGACGCTGGTCGTCACTGACATGATGCTGGGGCACGCCATTGAGCTGAGCAGCTGCTGCACACAGCCGGTTGATGAAGAGGATGAATTCAGGCTGAATTTATTGCCGTCCAGAGTGAATGGCTGCTGCATGAGTTGTTCTTGCAGAGAGGGAGTAGCAATCGCAAACCGCATTGGAGACTCCAGCGATTTGGTTCGATTGAGATGCACGCTGTGAGGAGAGGGGAGAGGAGGCTTCAGAACTGGCACAATCCCTGCCCGCAGAACGTCAATATCAATCAAATAACGTCGCAACGGTGAAATACCTGAGTGGCTGACAATCCGACTGGCGGAGAAATTCTGCATAGTGCTGGAAACAGGCTTAGGAGAGTAGAGAGCAGACGGCTGCCCCCCAGTGAGGAGGCCTATGAAAAAAGAATGATTATCTGTGCAAATACAAAGCGTAAGAATTACCGGAGAGATCAGGAACAGCAGGCGACACAGGGCCAGAGAGGGGGAGGGGGGAACTGCGCTTATTCGGAATACCAGAGAGAGTGCCATCCATACTTCTCCGTTTCTTGGCACTCGCTTTTCCGACTTAAAATAAGAGATTAAGTAATTTGATTAATAAAGCCTAAGAAACCTGCACTCACGAGATGCTTGCAGATGATGAGCTTGCAGGCCAAGAGCCAGGAGTTTCTGGTCGTAAGACCTTGACAACTGTGGCTGAGGTTTGTCCCCGGAGCCCTCAACGCAAAGGGAGGCAGAGCGAGCCCTTGCCTCCTGAGACAGAGGACCCAGAAGAGCATTAGCAGCAGATGCTACGCTCTGCACAAACACAACTATATACAAGAAAAAACAAGGAGGGAATAACGGACCTCAGACTGAATTCGACCTCTCGGCTTTGCTTTCTCTTTCTTCACGGCTCCTAGTTCAACGTTGAGATCGCGGACAATCTTGCGTTTCTTTGCGTTCAGTTGTTTGCCCTTGCGCGCACTTGCTTCAAGGTCAGCCTCAGCATCGCCACTGCCAGATGAGTGCGCTATGACGCCCCCGAGGAACTCAGAGATCTCATCCAGCAGGCAGCGATCCATCATGCTCTGCGTGATTCCTTCCGCCCGTTTGCTCGCTCGTGTTTTCCTCAGATTGTCGTCTGCTCCCCCGACCACAATCAGACTGTTCTCCGCTTTCATCTTCTCCCGGAAGTCTTCCATGTCATCTACTGTGCATGTGGTCGCGTGTTGACCCACAATGAACAGGGTCGGAGTGCGACTGTCCAGGAGCATATCGTCGCAATCCCCGCGCGTTCCTTTTAAGCCGATCAGCGGGAAACCCAGGCAGACGACAGCGGTGACATTTTCCAGCAAAGAAACCTTAAGGAAGCGAGTATTAAATGGTACTGAAGGACCCTGGACACTCACATGACAGGCAACCAGCGCCCCAATGTGCCACCCCATCAGAACAATCGGTCGATTTGGAAAGTGATTCTTCAACTGTAAACAACATGAACATCAAAGTACAATTGGCATCTGAAGAAACAAACCTCAACCACTTTGGTGCGCACGGCCCCAATCATATGCTCCAAACATTGAGCCACACTGATGCCATTACCCCCGGCAACTGTGTGCATGGTAACCGGTACCACTTTACCAAGACTACCCAGTTGGGAATTCCAGAACTTGTTACGTTTCGGTGGAATATTCCCAACGTGAGGACCGCACGGAGCAATCAGTAACAGGGGATTGCCGGGAAGTTTTTTCTACGAAAAAATTCAAATAGAAATCGCACCAGATGAAGCGATCAAACAAACCGGTTTGTGATGACTCATCATATTGGAGACAGGATCCCAGGGCCGTTTCAACAGCAAAGCCAACGCCTCCGCCACCGTCTGACTGCATTGACTAGTGGCTGGCGCAATCATTTTTTCAACCAAACTGGGGATCTACACAGACAACATTTATAATCGCTGAGATTGCATCGTAACGACCTTGCTCTTGAGCGACTGCAGCACATCGAGATAAGCAGCCAGCATTGCCTGACTGAGGTTCTCCACAAGAACTGTGTGCAGCCACTGACAGAGCTTCATGTCCCATGTGACCGTGGACAGGATCTGCCGGATGCGACGCGCCGTCTTGTCGACGTAATTCCTCCTCAGCACGGGTTCATTCTTGTTCTACGGTCAATGTGATTAGTTTTGCACAAATGGCTAATTTCATTTGATCAAACTGACCCCTTGCAGACTGAGGCGTGATAAACGGTCAGTTTGTAGAACTTTGACCACCTTGTTAAACAGGCGGTTCTGCTGGATGGTCCACCCAGTTCTACAAAACATGAATCAAATGCATTAATGACCTCATTGACCTCACCTGGTGATCCGATCTTCCCAGTCATCAGGGATTTCTTCCAAACGAGCGAAGCTGACGTAGCGTTCGCACTCCTGCATGACGTTAACAGCCTTTGAAACATCGTAAGGAAGAGGACGGTTATTGGAGAAGTCAGAAACCACGTCAATGACATCGTCCCTATTCAAACAAGCATCTCGATACAATCAGAGGATATCGCAAGCACAAACCCCAGCGTCTTGTCCACTATCTGACAGCGTGAATATTTGGTCATGAAAAGCGTGCGCACAGGCTTGGCATTGCTGGCATCTGGGTGAGTGTTCCATGGCTTGGAATAGCAGTGATCCAACGTGATGATTTCTGTATTCTGCTCCTGGCGAGGGGCCTTGGACGGAGTGAGCGTGGGACTAATGGTGGCAATTGTGATCATGGGCTGAGGGGAACCCACTGACGAACTGGACAGCGGCAGGCTCACCAACTGCGCCATCTTTTGGGTTTAATGAAGGTCTGAAATGAGGAAATCTGTCAGTCTGATGGGGCTCATGCCTAGGAAGTAGACCTGGGGCACTATTTACAAAGATTCTTAACTCTTAGCTAAGCCAATTGACCAATTCCTAAGTCCTAAGTCTAGGAATGTACTTTCAGCCGTTCTCAGGAGTTCCGAGAGCATCCTGAGAGCTAGTCCAAAACTATGGCTGATTCCAATCGCCCGTGGATCAGCCCTACCGTGTCAGGCCCAAAATGAGTCCACACTACTAGTACGCCCTAATAAAAATTTTATATTTCCAGGTTACCAAACAATTTTCATGCATTGCTCAGATTGAAAATTCGCAGCTTTCTTGAAAATCAGGTCGGTGTTGTACAAAAAGTTTAAAAGAGAATATTTTTAGAAGAGTGACGTGAGATATGATTAGAATGAATCATGATTCAATGAAAGTTTTGTGAAGTATTTCATAATATTTCATGAGAAAATTATTAGGCTAAATATTGTAATATTATTGTTGGTGAAAGGCGATTTTTCATAAAGATAGACTGGCTTTATATGGCAGACCATATGCCGCATATTTATTGGGCATTTATGATTTGATAGGCTATGCTACGGCTTGGAGAGCTACAGCTAGGGAGTAGGACTAGGGTTAGCACAGATTCTCGGGCGAGGTCTGTAGGGCTTGCTGTAGTATGTCAGCTAGACTAGGGAGTAGGGTTAAGTGAGTGAGTGATGGGGTTTTACGGCTCCACCCAATCCGATCGGATGATATGGGCGCCAGAACAGAAGGCCCGGGACCGGTGTTTCCCCTACTCTTATTGATAAATCCCAAGGGTTCTTTATCCTGCATACCACCATAGACAGTAGTACACAGCGCCCGGCCTTGTTACGCAGTTGGGCAGCACTGCAGAGTCACCGAAGTATTACAATGATAACGAATTACAATTATAATTCACAATCATAACGCCCGTGGCCTGATCGGGTCTCGAACCCGGGACCTCGACCCCCACGGTCGGCATTGGATTGTAGTCAGCGGTTTAACCCACTGAGCTATCCGGTGCCATAGGGAGTAGGGTTAAGGAAGTGGGGTTCTCTGAGGGCAAGACGATGTCTGGCCTGTTGAAAGGGCAGTAAGACAGAACGTCTATGACTGAGTCACATGGTAGTATTTGTTTAGTGGTGTAATTATTACACGATGAATGCCAGGATTCGTTACTAAATTAGAAAAAAAAAATACCCAAAAATATTCAACCAATGTAATTGGATACTGGCAATTATACTCACTGACAACTCGATTCATAGAAAACGATCCAAACGCTAGTTCTATTAGCTAAATTTCTTCACATTGAGCTTTTAATACAGCAGATTAAATCATGCTTGTTTCCTCAAAAATACTATGTATGATACTATAAAGCTTTAAATCACATATTATCATTAATAAACAGAAAATAGCTAATTCAACAGAATTTTTCAATTTGGGGCGAGATGTCACAGGAAAAGTTTCCAAAACAAAAAAACGCGCACTTGGACGATTGAGGGGTTTGCCTCCCAGACAATATAGTTCTTCCATACGTCATAGTTATAGCGATATTTTTATATCGGTACATTTGTTTCCTATCGTCGTTTAATTTTCTAATTTTTGTACACTCACATGGTGGTCGATTATATTTATAAACCATCATTGAAGTATAAGATCTGGGCCAAAACTGCGCAATGATACATACGGGGTCGATCTATAATATTTGCACCTGGGCTCGAAACAGCACATTACCCAATCGCCCAATACTAGTACTATGAATCATAGCTAGCGCAGTTGGGTCATCTTCAAATATTTGCAGTTTTTGTGTCCCGGGTGTTTGGACATTTTTTTCTCCATTATTTATCTTAAACTGATCTAAAACGAACCATTTTGGGGTTTAGCTAAACATACCCCGAGCGTTTTTATTGAATTGCCCAGTAGATATACTGATTGGAATTGTGTGACCCCCTGGAATAATGCTTGTCCCAAACACCATTCCACCAACTTGCGCTTGCTTTACATGCCCATTGGACCAACTATGTGGGATAAAAAATTAACTTCATATATTGCATTACATCTGTTCTACTAGAAAACGAAGCGTTTCAAAGGTTTGGTTACTATACTATCATATTTTTTTCTTATAACATACCCGTCCCCAAGTTTTGTCCACTCCGGGACGTGCGAACTAATGTAATTGAACTCTATGAGAAGAATCACAACCTAATCTCAATCAAACATCATAACGGAGTGTTTATCATACCCAATTTGGCTTTCCATCATCGTCTCTCGGATCTCTCGCCGCTTTCGCAAATAAAATCATGCTTTTTCTGCTCAGAGTCAGACTCAGGTTGGTTCATAGAAAATGTCAACTCCACAACGCCGATTTAACTAATTTACCTGTTATGTACCAAAACTTTATTCTAACATTTGTTCAAACTGCTTGTTTCATTGCTTGGGACCTTGTTTGGGCGATAATAAAGGGCGTTATGGATATGCTGCTGCTATAAGAGTGTAGATTTGTCAGCTCCGCAACGGTCAGCTCCGCAACGGTCAGCTCCGGGACGATGTCATGCGTTGCGGAGCTGACATAGGTACCGTAATCAAAGTTGGCGATGATCTTCTTGTCAATTTATTGGTCCTGAACTATAGAATGGTGTTTATATTGTTGGTACTTACCTGTATATAAGCATATATATATATATATATAATATATATCCTTTCTTTTTCAGGCTCTCAATGTAATATGGCATTGACATCAACTGAAAGGTCACAGAGATACCGATCAATAATTAATGAAGATTCAAAGAAAAAGCAAGAGCATGCAGAGAAGGAAAGGAAGAGGTCGCACAAAAGAAAAGCTGATGGAAAAGTCAAGCTTGTCGCTGATTTATCCAAACGGGAGCAGAGAGCTACAAGGAAACATTGGCGTAAATTTAATTTGGTATAAGCGCTGCCAAATTTTGGAAGTTATACCAGAGCTGCAGAATGTCACCAAAAGACATCTGCAAGTGGAACCTAAATTGTGGGCCAGCATTTTAATGAAGATTCAAGCTTGACCATTGCTTGTGCCATCTTATTGATTTACATTGTATGCTCTCTTTTTTTCAACGATGTTGAAGTTGCTTTTGTTTGATAGATATGTTTGATAATGTTTATTTTTTTCTCTAGTCAAGTCATGTAAAAAAGTTTCATCAATTTCTAGTCAAGCTCTATAGTCAAGTCCTTTGACATTTTTGTTTCCATTTGCTGCTTTTTTAAAGTTTACATTTGAAATTATTAAATGTTCTTTCAGTATTGTCAACTCCGCAACGCTACAGTATTAGGCGCGCTAAAGCTTTTTTGTCCTTTATTTGTTACATTTTTCTCATTAGTTACGGAGCTTGGTTTCCTACAATGCATGGAATTTATTTTTGTAAACTATCAATGCATTGCAGTGTCCTATGAACAATGTGCATATTTGTTTTCTGAAAGTTCAAATGAGTTTACTTCGATGTTAACTTTCACTCACTGTATGGCACAATTAATACGTTTCTTAGTGACAAGTCCATTAGTCTCAAAGAAAGTAATAGGGTAATGCTTAAACATGTCCTTGATACATGGAGAGGTCAGATTTTCTGTTATTTAGTCACTCTGTGTTCATGTCAAAACCTTTAATAAATTGTTGCGGAGTGGACTCGCTATTGAGATGGGGGTGCCAGAAAATGTGATTTCTGTATTGAGAATAATTTTAACGAAATTCACGACTACTAGGAATGGATTGATCTCATGTTCATCTACCCATTTCCTGCATTCATTTCTAAATCTTAGATCACTAATTTTTCAAAATTTTTGTTTGCAAAAACTGCAAATATTTGAAAATGACCCAGTTAAAGTGGTCTGGTACCGTAGCCTATATTATAGCTTAGGTAAGGTCAGGTCAAGTCGTTATAATGTTTACTTTTTTAATATATGACCCTCATGCCGAAATTTGCACTAAGTCGCATTGTCACATTTTAAGGGTCTTAATATGTCTCTTAAGAGCTGATACAAATCGATTTCCACATAGGCAACTCGCCAGGTTCAAATTTTACGACCTGAAAACTCTCCTGTCCACCACAGCATGACACAATGTACATTGTCAAAATGTGGTACCTGGTTAGACAAGGTGTGTGCTCCTTAACAGGAAGCACCATTTGTGCAGACGTAGAGGGCACATGATTACACAACCAGGGAAAAACCCACGTACACCTGCCCAACCATTCGCATCCCTTGTGGAAGAAACAAGTTTCTTCTCACGTAGGAACACTCAACAGTCCTGGCTGCGGGATGTTGCGCCACATATGAAATTGTGCCAATGAAAAAGACCCGCAATTCATCTACACGAAAAAAAAAAAAAAAAAACAAATCATACTCTCCACAGTGTCTCCAAATATTAATTTAGATCAATATGACGATTTTTAATTCTAAAGAATAAACATCAGTGTTCTTGGTTAGCAAATTCTTCAAAACCTCACAAAACCTCATGGGAAAAAATATCTAGAAAAAGGAGCTGAAATAAAACTATTATGGATCATCACAAATCGAACGAGACGGTACGTGCGGGGGTGGGGGGCGGGACGGAGGGGAGATGACATGATGGGTGGGGGTACGCACAGAACTCAAGGAATTAACAGGATATAGGGGGTTCGAAAAACTTAAGGAGAGGGTGTAATCACTTTTTCAAGGTTTTTGGTCTTTGAATCACATCTTACCTCGGAGGGCAGTCAAATAGTACATACGATAAATTAGTTTAAATTGTCGGTAATTAATTATTTACTGATTATTCCGTTAATGGTCAGAATATGGAATTAGGCCTACCCATGACATCGAATGACAAAGGATGCGTAGCATGTCATTCACAAATAGGAAGGTTATAAAACCAGGATTAAACATAACGGTGTTATAATGAAATCATGCGCCATATATATATATATATCTTGCTGCCATTCTGGATTTGTCAAGGATGGTCACCACCAGGCACCACCGCGCGAAAGCTGAAACAGAAGTTATTGGCAATTTCATGCTGAAGGGCGGACGCTCTGAAAGAACAGTTCATATTGGTACATTTTGAATGTGTGTGCAGCCATGCTCATAATTCTATATTTTTGATATTATTTATAATTTATGTTAGCCTTAATTGCAAAATCGATGAATGGACGTATTTCACAGAGGGCTAAATAATTAGCTTATTTTTGGATACGAAACTGAATTATGATTAATCCGTTGAGTAGGAGCTGCATTAACTGTATATCAGGTGCTATAATTATGGATATGATTGATCAAATCATTCAAGTTGTCGGTACATACACATTGCATTCCTTCACAATGTCGTCGCGTTCTAATAATATTATATTGTATATACTAGTACTTGACTCTAAATGCAAATGTTTGCCGGTGTCCGCTGTTTTCCTCCTCATTTGCCGATTCATTAAATTACATTAATTATGTGCTCGTGTTGTTGTTGTTGTTGCTGCTGCTGATGTGTTTGAGAATTTACGAATTCCATTAGTTAGCCCGTTGGTTGTTTCTGTTCTTTAAATTTTCATTCTCCTGCAAATGGATAATAAACTAATGTTCTTTATTATCATGAATGCATACGTACGTACGTCATTAATGTACTTTACATACACATGCCCTGAAAGATTTGCAGGTGGGAATTATTTCATTGTGAGCCATAATGTGATGGTACACGATGTCTCCGCACTTTGTCAAAGCACAAAGAAGAAGAGACTGCTTCCTTTTATGGTCACAATATGCGATAAGTAAGAGACATATGCAACACTTGACACTGCTCACCAAAATCTAAACGCACAGAGAAAATAATTGCTTGCTTACATATTTACTTTTATTTATATATCATATTAACCGCACACTTTTCCATGTTAGAACAAAAATCCAAAAGAAATGCAAATCTAGGTATGTATATCTTTTGATGTACTCAAGAAGAATGAGCAAATTAACATTAAATTCGCATCAATCAAACTTTTCTTCAGTTCAAGAATACATTATCATATTGATTGCATAATGGTCACATTCGCAGTAATTGCTCCCTAGCAACAAACCACCTGTTGCTGAAATATCTTAAATTTTGCCTTTAATGAGCCAACGTCAAATAGGAAACGTACATGACAGATTTACATGCAGTCAAACATGTTCAACTAATTTCGAATTTTGTTGGAGATAATCACACATAATTTTGCCGCGACGGTGATTGGATCTAAAGGTGCCCAAAACTTTGACCAGACTATGCGTTTTGGAATGGTAAGTGGAATTGTTCACCAACACTGATATACACCATAGGAAACCATTTGCCAGTCCATACCCGGTATGTGTATACAAAGGGATATAGTGCGTGTCTTTAGGTGTACATAATTAATATTACAGGTCGCAGTGTCAATTCGAACTAAATCACGGGATTACTGGTTAGATTCATGGCCAAATCTAACAAAACTACGTAGAAAAAATATTTTCGATAAAACTGCATGCGAAGGCCGCTATATATAATCAGTAATATTACACCTATAGGTCGGATTTCACGCACTCAAAAGGCTTGATTGCTATTATTGATACACGCTGCATGTGTTTAGTGTCATATTACTCATCAGCTGAGTGTCCCCATCCGCCTCAACATTTGCTCCAAGTTTGATTGCCATCTGTTACCTTTAATTGAAATCACAATTAATCCAAATGTTACGTAGACAGAATTATTCCGCAATCAAACAAGGATAATGGTGCCTCGCACTCATTGTGAAGCTGGCAATGTCGAAATGGATCAAGAAATTTTCATTAATTGCGTAAGTACATTAAATGAATTAAAGCTGTTGATCCAGAGTCTTAGTTTCTGTTCAGGGGTTTGGCAATGACCTTTAGGGAAATGCACTTTTAATTAGGACACGTTAATGCATTAGCTTTTTGCCTTTCACTTTTTCAGATACAGAGGGTTTCCTCAGCCATGACGCGCGTTTTCTGGGGCGTAATGCGAACCTTGCATTTGGGCATTCTCTTCATCATGCTTCTTGTGCTACTCCATACGCATCGTAAAATTTCAACCTCCCGAGACATCGAAGAATCCAGAGAGATTTACGAACACAGAGGACAGCCTACAAAACCTTTTATAACCTCCCCAAAAAACTGCTCAAACTCCAAGGAGTACGACAATTATCGTCGGGCTTATCCGCACGGAACGGATCCAACGAATCCTAACCCAGTGATCCACATTACCAGTCTCACGGTAATCCAGCCCCGCAACTGGCACTGGATGGCAGAGGGCACTCATTACTTTGCCAGGCATTGCCCTAACCTGCGACCCTGGATGAGGTGTAGGTACCACCAGAATGCCACGGACGAAGTCATTCGACGGAGCCATGCTTTGCTTTTCCACGCGAGGCATATGACACCTGCAGGAGGGGACCAGAGCAGTTTCAGAGGAATTCCAACTTACAGACATCCGGACCAGAAGTGGGTCTTTTATGAACCAGAGGCTCCGACCAACACCTGGAACTACGCCGATCGTAACGCCCCCTACTGGAAGTGGTTCAACCTTACAGCCACATTCACCATGGACTCGAATATTCCGGTGAGATTTCACCAACGAGTTTGTACTCGCATTCCGGATTGGAAA
>KB297895.1:273865-284125 GCA_000328365.1 Capitella teleta | reverse complement strand
CTTCAAATCACCACAAGAGTTGGCGAAATACCTGTTAGTGTTGGACAAGAATGACACCCTGTACAATCAGTACATTGAGGCCAAAAAAGCTTACTCTTGCGAGAGTTTGCTGCCGTTCCCTTGTTCCTTGTGCGAGTATCTTCATCACCATCGACATGAGCACCAGGAAGTGTATGATGCGTCGTCCTTTTGGTCTGTGGAGCAGCGCTGTGTTGACCCCCGATATTTTTACAAAGGGTTCGCTGACAATATTATACCAAATATTAAGTATGATACCGACCCATCCCTGTTCTTATAGAAGTTGATTTGTGTTAAGACGAAATAAACTATATTTCCTTATTGTGTGTGCTTCACATACAGGGTGCAATGCGTTTTGAAATGTTCGATACAAAGCCTGATCAGTTCTTCAATATCAACCAAATAACGTTTATGGTCTATAGTAAATCCATTTCTTTCTGTATTATCTGCGGTGAGCTCATAATACAGAAGTGGACCAAAAGTAGTCTATCTACTCCATCTCAATGCTTTCCAATGGTGCTACGCGTTTCTGAGAAAGTGTAACAAAACAGATCGCAGTGTGAAAAGCACACACAGATAAGAGAACTTTATTATTCGTATATGGTTAGTCTATAAGATGTCATGCTGCTATTCCTATCATTTCTATTCCAATTTCATCAACATTAATGCCGATTTATCTCAATTAATAGAGTGCATTCATCATTCTGCAATATTTCCACTTTTGGCGGCAAACAGGGCCCCGGACCATGGATAAGCTTCATTGAACTCATGATTATGGCAATGCTCTCGTACTATTGTTTTGTTTGAGAGTGTCGTTGTGACAGTAGCACTAATCTTGCTTATCTCCTAAAATTAAAGCAAAGTAGAGAGTTTGTATTGAAGCGTCATACAAATGATGACATTCCTTAATGCTCGTTCAAGGGCTCGTCTGATTTTTCTCTCTTCGCAATTACTCACCACTTGCATTTAAATGTTCCTTTCTTATTCAAAATTGATTTTTCACTTGATTTCTTTGCATAAATGGGCCCAAAATAACATAGTTAATCCATACCAGGTGATTATGTTTGGGAATAATTGATATATTTTAGCAAATTTTAGGGTTTTGTTTTTAAACATGGAATAGATAGACTGCTTTTGATCCACTCTGTATACATGTATCAGGCTCAGATTAGATTAAATCATCAGAATAATTTGCAATTTTCTACCATTCTCATCTACAAAAAAATTCATCCTGTTCCTATCGAGTATATAATTATATAATTATGCGCTCAAGAGTCAAAACTAATTTGTGACTTATGATATGAGAGATGCACGCCTGCATCGCGTTTCGTTCTGAAAGTTCTGAGCCACGAATGTCGGAAATATAAACATTTTGTTTCACAATCATTTTTAAAATCAAAAGTCGGATGGTAAATCATAGCCCAATTCTCGTTTGAGATTCTTGTAGGCAAAGGAGATGAATTAAAAATATATTGTATGTTCGATTTGAAACAACATAATCACACTGACGGAGTCGTTACGCACATCTGTTTCAGAATGTGCACTCTCATCTTACATGTTATTTCCAGCCCTATGTAATAATTTCATTGTTATGCAGTTTTACCTCCGCTGTCATGCAGGGGAGGTTGTGTATTCATAGTATGCGAATGCCAGTACATCACTATAATAGATATATGCTGCCGCTAAAATAGATCGTGTATGCATCTCAATTACGCAATCGTTAAATGCCGTTCACATGAGTGACACCCATTTATAATTCGAGATTAAATGAAGTTTTGCATTGTCCCCTGAATCATATAACGACCTCAGTCAATCTCCGTGACCAACTCGCCTTCGGTTCGAAGATCAATAAATAAATGGAACCAATCAATAAAGAAATCACTGAGATTCGCCTGATTTAATTGCTGGTTACCTGATACTAATTAACCTTGGAGCAATGAGCAATAAATTGTGAATGAAGAGGCTGACATTCAACGGGTGTGTACTTTATATGAGGCCACCCTGCTTATATATATTTCATGACATGTACACTTTTCGCGTCATTACTCCCGATCGATTACACAGGGGATTGTTCTTTTGATAATCTCTTAAGCCTTTGGTGTCAATCCATCGAATTATATTATGGATAATTATCCAATTTAAGAACGGAGGTAACATTTCACCTGTTTGTTTAATTGCTTCATACGCGAAAGGCATTGAAGCACGTATGAAATTTAACTGTCCATTTTAAGATCTGAAACAATGAACGAACACAATGGATTCTATTTTAGTGTTCAATTATTACCGAGTAGGTAATTAGACGCACCTTCTTCGTCGCACGTGTTGGGTTTTATCATCAATCGTTTTATAATTATGTCTTTATTTAATCATAAACGCATTAACAAAAGGCCGATTTCGCTGACATCCGGAGAATTACCGATCGAAGTCATTATTTTCGCATAATCAGGTCTGTGTGAGAAAAAAAAAAAAAAAAAAAAAAAAAAAAAAGAGTTAAATACGCGAATATATAGAGTAATTTTAAGTCCATACATGATATGCTATACTAACAATATATTGGAAAATCGGAAAGTTTCTTCTATATGATTGACGACTGAAGTGGAATATATTTCAATATTCTATCTTTTATCGCATGAAATAATATTGGACTAACAGGATTTCTTTAACGAAATACAACTGCAAACCTAATTTGCTCTCAATGTCTCAATAATATTGGGAGATCTGTCTCGAGAAGAACTGTAATCTAAGGCCATATTCTCGGCATCAACGACATTTAAGTCACGTTTTTCTTTATTTGTTTTTATTCTTCCATACACTATCTTCCTATCTAGTTGTTTACTGTCAGCTAAAGGTCCCGTGATTATATTCAGCCCAAGTACCGTGCCATGTCATACCTATTCAGCACCAATGAAAACACGTTACATGCAATTCATTTGTGAATACAATCCTGTCCTGTATATTTCAATGTTTCCTGGTGGACACTGGAGCGCAGTGATTTCGCGACAGCAGTGGATCGTCAACCTTCCTCTGGCATCGCCGATCTCACTGCACATGCAGCCGATACGAGACGTCATTTAGACCGACGACTCACACCTTTCCACAATGACACTCAGTCTTACCTTCTCATCCACTGATGATCTCCTGTTCACTGTCCTGCTTCTCGCTGACCCCATATGACCCCGGCCACTGGCGCGAACGTTGGAGCTATGAAGTATGATTCACTGATAGCACATTAGCAGATTAGCAGATCTCGGATGTATGACTACGTATATATCTACCATTAACACATACCATCATTTGTGTTTCTTTTAGTGTTATTAACTGTTAATTAAGTTATGATTATTTTAAAAAGTACCACTCAATGAGTACCTAGAAATTTCAAGGTCACTATATTCATGATCATGGTAGTCAGTTGCTGCTTCATCGAGATCTGCTGATTGCGCGAATCTTGCTTCGATGGCTTATCTAAACTGATTCAAGAGGACAATACTGGTGCAGGCAGTTCAAATCCCTACTCACGTGCACTTCATATTCGTCTTGAAATCCAACTCACGTGCACGCCAAAGCACGCACTGGTTCAATATGGCTTCACACACTAGAGGTACATTTCAATAATAATAACTGCATGCATTCGCACTGGGTATTCATGTATGAGCACATCCAATGACATTGTGGCCCAAGTGCATTGCATTTTAATTCTCTAAATATAGGTAAATAATTATAGTTATATAATATGTCTTTGTGGACTCTGCTCTCTGCAGTGCTATCACGCAACTGCGGTATATCCGTGGTGTGCTGCCATTTGTTGTAGTATGATAAGCAACCCTTGAAATTTATCGAACCCATGCCGTCCCGGGCTTCTGTTGTGTTTTTTTTTACCCCCCAAACGGGTCAGATGATAATCTATAATCTGACTCCATACAGTAAGTACAAAAGCTATTATGGCAAACCACAAAGAAATAAATAACACAAAATTTCTCTGACTTAAAAAGCTACAATATAGTTAATTAACACTTCACACTTGCTGGCTCTTCAAACAAAATTAATTGAATACTCTTTGGCAGTGACGCGAGAAAAAACTGAGCTCAAATTCAATATGAAATGTATCAAGGTGCGTAATCAACTCAACCACGTTCATTGCCGGTCACAACAACCCACAGCCAGCTGTTGTTGCTGGAGAAAGATAGTTATGACTGGATCAAAAGATTAAAGGAATCTGGGGCATCAAGGCGTGGTTTCTTGATACATGTCTGCTCAATTAATTTAGATTCAAGAATTTTGTTTTGTTCGTTTATATCAGTGCTCTGAGTGCGTTTATCGTCAAGTGGGCTCACGTGAAGAAGACGTCGTTGTTGTTTCTCATCAACAGTCCTTGAATCTTTTATTTTTGCTGTTATGTTCTCTCCCTGCATGATTTAAACTTGAACCAATAATGTTGGACAAATTGTAAGGATTTATCGGATATCCTAGGCTGTAATGAAGGAACATCAGGGGAGGTCATTGGGCAACAACAATTCATGATGTCAATAAAACCAATCGCCGTTTCACGCGTCATTCATAGCACTATGGCCTTCTGCTACTGACATCTACTTTGACCAGTTAACAGATAAATGGGGAAAACACACGGATCTTTTTGATTGACTTCAAGTTGATGAATGCTTACCAAAACAAGATCGATAATGACTTGAGCTGGTACCAATCCACAGTGGTTTATAAGGTGGGCGGCGAGAGAGCAAGAGAGAAGAGAGGAGAGAAGGGAATCCGCGCTGATACCGACCACATCTCCCTCTCTCTCCCTTGTCCACTCGCTCCCGGTGATTGTAACATTAAGAAAATAAATGTATTGTAACGAGGAGTCATGGAGTCCTCTTCCTTCAAGAGTCGCTAGGTGTCTCCGCCGACGTGCGGCCAGAAAGGAAGGAGTGATGTAGAACACGCACAATAAGAAAGGTAAATTATTGTCGACCACCAAGGACAATATTTACAATAATAATGCTCTATTCGTGCACTGGCGACACACATACGAATAATAATAGTAAAAAAAAAAAAAAAAAAAAAAAAAAAAATGGTGACCTGAAAATTTATCACGAAATTCAAACATGCATGTTTTGTTTGCTTGTGTAGCTACTTTAAAATGTTTGAGTAATATTATATACAATATTAATTATGGGAATTGTGAGTCAAAATATGCATCAAATATTTGACAGTGAATCAGCGTGAGCGCTCAAGGAAGGTATGTCCAATTTAGTGAATTGTACGTTCACGCGTTAATTGTGGACTTACTCTATCATCACAAGACTAAGGGTTGAATATACGTATTGAAGTAGGTTGGGTAACAAACTAGTGTTGACGCTGATATTGAGTCATAGAAATCAATTGTAGGTGAAACGTTACCTGGAATGGTTGATTGAATATCGATTTCAGAATAAAAAGCAATTTCTCTGAACTATCGCACATGTTATGTACTTGATTGTGCTGTTGTTTGCTTGCACAAGTAAAACTTAATATTTACATGTCTCAAAAGAAAACAGATTTCTGAGATACACTGAAAATGTGTTCCGACTCCAATGAAACAAATATGACTGCAATGATGAAAGCAAGTAATGCTGCCATTTAATATTAATATCAATAATAAAATCAAGAAGCTCTCTCGTCCTCTGAGATATTTAAAGAGGCCTCTTTGTGGAAATGTGCATAATATAATGACATGTCCTATAAACTCTGAGTGCACATTCACCAAAATAAGACGCAATAGGGGAATGCTGGAAGGTACTTCAGGTGGCTGTCAATAGGACTGTCACAATACAAGATAATATGCATTGCGTATCACTGAGTCATAATTGATTATATGGTGACTGAATGAAAAATACTACACTTTTGTAGGATTCAACTGAAATCTTGAGTACATGTAATCTCAAGGACCCCCCGCGACTGCGTCATCCGCTTCCTTCTTGATCAGTATATAAACTGACAAACATCTAATGAGAACCAAACTTCGATACGAGTCAGCCTTTACAGAAAGAAACTTAAAACGAAAAGCCAAAAGAAGAACGAGATGGTGTTCGCAACGGTTGCCGTCTGCATTGCAGCCCTGGTATTTCTCGCCTATCTGGTCTTCCGTCCGAAAGGGAACAGCACTTTACCGGTACCTGAAGGTCATTGGCTGTGGGGAAATATCTTCCAGTTCAGCTGTCCGCGATCTGATCTCCTGGCGACGAGATGGAGCAAGGAACTGGGCGCCATATTCCGCCTGAGACTTGTTAACAAAAATTATGTCATCCTCAATGACTATAACTCTATTCACACGGCGATGGTGAAGAAGAGCAAGGACTTTGCTGGACGACCTATGCACCACGGAAACAGGGCGAGGTACTTGTACGAGTACGAGACGAGCATCTTCGTCGCCAGTCCGTCGCCACAATGGAAGGCCCTTCGTAAGAGTGTCCACTCAAAAGTCAAGATGTATGAAGCCGGACTGAACGAAGTGGAAGCTGTCAACATGTCGGTCATCGCTGGGCTCATCGGCGACTTCAGAGCCAGAAACGGAGAAGCTTTCAACCCCCAAGACAACATCTACAATGCAGTCATGAACATCATTTGCGTGTTCTTGGTTGGCAAGAAATACAGAATTGACAGTGAAATATTCCAGCTTTTCAAGAAAGTTGAACAGACGACACTGACTGTTCTCGGACCTGGGGCCAAGGGTGCTGAGCTCGATGTGATGTGGTTCCTACGATTCTTTGGCCACAAAACTTTCAAGAAACTGACAGAGCTGAGACAGTGGAGGCGCCAGTTATGGGCCATGACGAAGCAAGACCTGAATTCAAGAACCGAGAACGACGGCGAGTACGGCAAAGGGGTCATCGGGGCACTGTTGGAATCGTACCAAGGAAGCGACGACAAGCTTATCAAAGAAATCAACATCATGCTGACCTTCCAAGACCTGATATTCGCCGGTACCTCCACCACTGCTAACTCCACACAAGCTTTTCTCAACCTAATGATCAACTACCCAGAAGTCCAAAGAAAGCTGCAAGCAGAAGTCGATGACGTCATAGGGGACAGCAGACCAGTCTCGTTGAAAGACAGAGCCATGATGCCCTACACAAGAGCCCTGATCTTCGAACTGCTTCGTTACACGTCTATCGTTGCCATGGGCGTTCCTCACATGGCCTCAGTGGACTCATCACTCGACGGTCACGTGATCGAGAAAGGCACGCCCGTGATCACCAACTTGTGGGCACTGCATCACGACGAGGCCTTTTGGAAAGATCCCTTTGTCTTCAGACCTGAGCGCTTCTTGGACAGCGACATGCAGCTGTTGACAGCGGACCATCCCTACAGGAAGCACCTCATGCCCTTCGGAGCTGGCACCAGGGTCTGTTTGGGGGAGAGCCTGGCGTTGGGAAGACTTTTCCTCTTGTTCACCTCCATTACTCAGATTTTTGACATCAAAGTCGGCACCAAGAAAGTTGATGCTGATGCAAGAGACTATTTGAGTGGAGTGATCCTGCAATCTCCTGCCTACGACGTCAGATTGGTCTCCAGGAACGAACATCTATTTGTGTAACATGTTTTAAATATGTATATTGTTAACGACGTGCAAAATCATGCACTAAATTCCACTTATTTCTAGACCCAGCTCACACTAAACTGCTAACATTAGACATGGAATCATACAACTCGGAATTAAATCCGTATTGTGTATTGCGTAACACGTGAACCCTTTCTTGTTAAAGTCATACTTTGAATAAGAAACAGAACGCTTTTTTCGCACTGAGCTTATACTCTTTGATTGTAACTTATGTAATATCACCGCCAGCACCATTGCTTTTCATGCATGTATCAATATATTTATACAATAAAGAGATTATTTCATTTTATTTTTTTGTCTTTCTGATTTAATTTTTTGAAGAAAGGTTTACTTCCAAGAATATTTTACGATCGGTTCTGTTTCTGGTAAAAACATCAGCACCTGTTTCATAAGAAATTATTTAATATTTCAAATGCCATACTGTCATTTAAATTTTCGAACGCAGTCACTGAAATATCGGGATAGGGGGTCCACTTTATAATTTCTTTGTCGTGAATCATGTCAATAACCTTTTAATAGAAATAAATCTATAAATTTTCAAGAAACAACTCAAATAGGTATCCGTTTTCTAGATCTGGATGGTTGCACCTGAACATCTTGATTATTATAATAATAATATTTTATTTCACATCATAAAAAAGACATATTATAAAAAGAATAACAAATATCAATTAACATGAATAATAATAAAACATGACAGACAGAAATTAAAGTATCTTGAAGTTTGAACAAACATAGATCAAAACACTTCTTACTTTCATCAGCTCATCTATTGTATTTACAATTTTACATTGTGTGTGTGACTTCATCGGGGACCACATTCATAATTCTTATTACATCCTTTAATGTGTTCGTATCTCTATAAAAAATTTGGTAAAAACACAAGCATACTCTATTTCAAAGAATGCCATGATAGATCTTACATTTGTGGCAATGGTTGTAGGGTGAGATTGAAATGGATTTCAAGATGTTATTTGAGCTATTGAAATATAGATGAGAGGAAACTTACACATCTTAAAATCAATTGAACTTTAATAATAATAATAATAATAATAATAATAATAATAATAATAATAATAATAATAATAATAATAATAATAATAATAATAATAATAATAATAATAATAATAATAATAATAATAATAATAATAATAATAATAATAATAATAATAATAATAATAATAATAATAATAATAATAATAATAATAATAATAATAATAATAATAATAATAATAATAATAATAATAATAATAATAATAATAATAATAATAATAATAATAATAATAATAATAATAATAATAATAATAATAATAATAATAATAATAATAATAATAATAATAATAATAATATAATAATAATAATAATAATAATAATAATAATAATAATAATAATAATAATAATAATAATAATAATAATAATAATAATAATAATAATAATAATAATAATAATAATAATAATAATAATAATAATAATAATAATAATAAATGAGCTTCCAGGGAAAGTATGTCCGATTCTCACATGCTTTAATTCGCGCATTTTGCCCAGCAACCAATGTAAGTTTCGTGTAAAATTATCATAATGATTCAGCGCTTCTTGTTGGTTTGGTAGCGTCTCGTACAGACCTACTCACACCATTCTCAGTTGTTGTTGTTGTTGTTTTTTGTTTTTTTTTTAATAGAAATATGGAGACGATCCAGTATCGTTCCGTCACAAGTTTCTTTGTGTGGAGTGGTACAAATTGCAAACAAATGGTCCAAAATTCTGAGGAAAGTTTATGGAAGACGAGCCCCATCTGATACAATGACCAAATGATGGGTGGTGGTTATATAACCAGGAAAAGAAAATCTTAAAGATGACCAACATGTTGGACTGATTGTGACAGTCAAGACCAATCATTACCTAAGCAGCGAAACTCGAGTGATTGATCTTATAAAACAGGCGGATCTCGCTAATTTAACTGTGTGATCTGACTAGGCTATCAATGCGGCGAATCATTAGTAATGATCAGAAAATGCAAATATGTTATCTGCTCAGTTGTTTCTGAAGATGTTGACAGAATCTCAATAGGTTTTCGGAGTTAACACGTTCGACAGAACTTCTGACCCGCGGCAGACTGGGACGTCGCAACTTTTAGGAAAAACTAATTTTATGTAGCGAGGCATAGATTTTCCACAATGATTCTGAAAGCAAAAGGGAGTCCACCGAGTGGCGGCATCATAGTTCCCCACCCCTCAAAACCCAATGGTATCAAAAACGACCAAGAGGTTAATCCAGTTTTCTGAGATTCCAAAAGAATGATTCACGTTGACTATTTGGAGAAAGGAACTACCATTAAAGGTGCATACTATGCCAAGCTACTAGAAAAAGTTGGTGCAGCAATCAAGAAAAAACACCGTGGCTTGCTTGTCAGAGGTCAGCGTCTTCAGCAGGACAATTTGCCTTCGCACAAATGCCACATTGCGATGGCCAGTTGTAGGAAGTGAGACTTCAAATTTCTTTCTCACTCACTTTACTCTCCAGATCTGACCCTATTGTTCTAAGTACAGACCATTTGGAAATCCGAAAAATATTATCAGAGTACGTCATTTTGCAAGTAACAATGAACTGATATGGGCTCCTGAGTTGTGTTTTCGGGGTCAAAACAAAGAATT
>KB297895.1:242056-256385 GCA_000328365.1 Capitella teleta | reverse complement strand
GGATCCCCTGTCAGATGCAACAATTGCGGCAAAATCGGACACTGGGGGAAAGTGTGCAGAGCCAGCAGTAGGAAACACCCTTCATTCAGCAAAACGAAGGTCCACGAAATAGAGGACAAGCATCACGAAACAACCCATGATGATGATGCTGGAGACCAAGAGTCTGTCAGTTTCCATACCCTCAGCATATCCTCTGATCCAAAAGCTCCACATCTCCGCCCCATGTGGTTCAGCACTCCAGACAGCTCCACTGTTCATTTGGTTGAAGCAGAGATCGACTCTGGCGCAGGCTGCAATACGATACCATGTATCTATATAATAAGACTATTGGCACTGGCGTTCGCATGGAACCAGCCACTGTGAAAATCAAAGCTTATGGAGACCATTCCGTCAAAACAATTGGCTCCACATTGCTAAGATTACGCATCGGCAACCAAACGCTATCAAGACTATTTCAAGTGTGTGATGTTCGCAAGCACCCCATCATTGGACGACATCTCTCTGAAGAGATGGGCTATATCAGATTTCCACCTGTGAAGCGACCCAATCTGTCATCTCTACCAGCAGTAGAACAGATATATGCCTTAAGGACCGGTTCATCTGTCGAATATGTTTCAATCAAGAAACCCACCATCCAGAAGCAATCTACAAACAGCGTGACGATTGAAGGCAGAAACCGCCAGCTTCCGATTACTCGAGAATATGTACTCAAAGAATTCAAAGATGTATTTTCAGGAATGGGTGAGCTTCCTGGCGGGGAATACATGGTGAAATTGAAGCCTGATGCTGAACCAGTGCAACATGCTCCAAGGAGAGTCCCTGAAAAGAAGAAGCTGGCTTACAAAGCTGAAATTGAGCGCCTAGTGAGAGAGAAGGTCATTGTGCCAGTAAAGCAACACAGTGAATGGGTCAACTCTGCAGTCAGCGTAGACAAACCAGATGGATCCATCCGCCTATGCCTTGACCCCAGCGACATCAACAAAGCCATAGAGAGAAATCGGTACCATATGAGGTCCATCGACGAGATCAGCGCAGAGTTACACGGAGCCAAGCACTTCACCCTGATTGACGCCAAGTCTGGTTATTGGCAGGTGAAGCTGAACGAAAAAAGTAGTTTCCTGACGACGTTCAACACATCCTGGGGGAAATATCGATTTCTAAGACTTCCTTTCGGATTAAAGGTCTCCTCTGATGTCTTTCAGAAACGGCTCGACTATATTTTGATAAATTCTCCTGGAGTGACTGGCATTGCAGATGATTGTCTGATAACTGGGAAGACTCTCAAAGAGCATGACTTAAATCTCCTCCATCTCTTGCATCTGGCTCGACTAAACAACCTAAAGTTCAACGAAAATAAACTACAGTTCTGAACGACTAGCTGCAAATTCTTTGGCCAAGTACTCACTCCAGAAGGAATCAAGATCGACCCTGATAAAGTTAGAGCCATACAAGAGATGCACACTCCATCTAACAAGCAAGAATTGGAATCCTACCTCGGTCTGGTGAACTACTTAAAGCGGCACAGCTATCAGCTGACCCATCTTACCAAGCCATTCAATTATCTGATGCAGAAAAATGCTATATTTTCCTGGGAATCTAGTCAAGATGAGGCCTTCAAGGCTATAAAGAAGGTGATCGCATCAGCCCCAGTATTAGAATTCTACGATGTCCAGGCCAATCACGTCATACAGACAGATGCCAGCAACAAGGGATTCGGAGCTGTCCTTCTACAGAATGACAAACCTGTCATATTTGCGGGACGTGGTTTGCTTCCAGCAGAGCACAACTACTCTACTATTGAGAAAGAACTCGCTGCCATAGTGTTTGCTCTCCGCAGAATGCACCACTTCAATCACGGTGGGAAGGTTCTCGTCCAGACTGATCACAAACCATTGGTAGCGATGTTCAACAGACAAGTACACCTGTCCTCCATCCGGCAGCAGCGTCTACTGCTCAAGCTTCACGAGTATGATGTCCAGATGGAATACCTCAAAGGCAAAAACAATGTCATTGCTGATGCTCTCAGCAGGTTAACAGCGTCAACTGAACAGATTGTTGAGCCCGATACTGTCATTCCAGTACACACCATCACCAGTACCATAAATGCCCCCGACTGGAAAGGCTACGCAAAGCCACTGCATCAGACAGCATCATGAACCAGCTGTCACACTACATTGTCCATGGTTGGCCAACACACAGACACCTCAGTGATCCACTAACTTTCGATTATTGGAATTACAAGAGCGAGCTCAGCATTGAAGATGGAATCATCTTCAAAGGTGACAAGCTGGTAATTCCAGAAGCAGAACGAGTCAGTTACACCAAAGATCTACACGTTGGTCACCTCGGTGAAGAAAAGACCCTTTTGAGAGCACGACAGCTAGTCTTCTGGCCAAACCTAACCAACGACATCAGAGCAGTGGTCAGCGGATGTACATCCTGCCAAGCTGATAGACCAGCCCTTCAGAGAGAGCCGATGATTCCTCATGAGATGCCAGCACGGCCTTGGGAAGTAGTCGGCATTGACTTCTTTGAGTGGAACGGCAGTCACTACTTACAAATTGCCGATGTCTTTTCGAAGTTTCCAGTAATCAGAGGGATGACAGTCACAACAACAACAAAGATAATTGCTGTTCTGAAGACTGTATTTGGAGAGTATGGTGTTCCTCAGCAAATCATGACAGACCAAGGACCCCAGTTCACAAGCCAAGAGTTCCAAGAATTTACCAACAGTTACGAAAATAACACAAAACATTCTTCAAATGGCTTCATCGAGNCCATGGTAAAGACTGTAAAGGGTATTTTAACCAGGGCGCGTGATTCTGAAACGGATCCACAACATGCCATGTGATTTACCGAACCACACCTTTCAAGCAGGTGTTGCCAGTCCCTCAGAACTCCTTAATGGACGGAGGTATCAAGCTCTCATACCGATGAAAGGGCGTCTAAGCAGCTGTCAAGAGTATTCGCGCGAAAGACTGTTAAACAACAGACAACAAGTCATTGACAAATACAATGAACAAGCCAAGAACCGATCGGATTTGCAAGAGACGCAGAAAGTATGGTTCCAGAAGGATCCAAACCAACCAAGATGGGAGGAAGCAACAGTGGTGCTAGTTACGGATCAGCCGCGATCGTATGTCGTACAGAAGGGAGATGGTGCTCAATATCAAAGAACAAGTCGCCATGTCCGCCCTGCAGCTCAAAAGCAAGATGCTCCTGCTGCTCCAAAGCAAGATACTCCCGCAGCTCCAAAGCAAGATGATGCATCTACCGAGGTGACTGCAGCTGTTGCTCCACCAGTTGTCAGCGAGTCCCCTCAACAAACTCAACCATACATGACTCGCAGTGGCAGAGTGAGCCGGAGGCCAGACAGGCTACAACTTTGAATACTCAATCCTGTTTGTTATATTATTTGTATAAAAGTTAATTTATTAAAGTATGGGAGATGTTACAGTTACAGGACATCTCGTTCTATTCACTCATCTCAATAACTCATCTATATATCAACATGCATGTTCATTCCATCACGCAAATGTATATAAGCACAATGTTATTTGAAATCTATAGTCTGATTAAACCTGGCATAACGTCAACCATTGCCTTAGTGTTATTGGACTATAACAGTCCCTGCAGCCAGCTGTTCACGCCTGAAGTGATGGGCAACATGAAAATAGACATGGCTGCTTATCCATATTGTAAGTTAGTTATTCCTACTGATTTTCTTTTTTCAACCAAGACTGCAATTAGAGGACAGAACACTATGTTCCTCTGACTAATTGCTGCTGAAGTCAAGGTGTCCGACATGATCTGCAGTTCAAAGCTGAAGCACCAGAAGAAGAGTGAGAATCCAAGAAATATCTACATGCATGAGGGCCAGTAAATTTGCATCTCCGCCTTCAAGTTTATTTATCGGTATGTGTTGAGTGTGCTGATGGCCCTACAAGTGACGAGCCCACCTCCACCCCTATTTCCACCTCCTCCTCCATCTCCACCCTACCTGCACCTTCACCTCTACCCTAGTAGAATCAAATTTAATTGTTCTTAATGTACTTTGAATATCAAATAAATCATGTATCTCTATCTTCACTTCTAATTCTGTGATTTTTCATGTTTTTTTCAGCCCGAAAACTGGTGTCCCTAAAAATTATTGTAATTTAATATATTGTAACTTTTTTGCTAAAGCTCAATCTCTATGAAACTTGCATGTAATAGCCACCAAGATGAGGAACTCCCGCATGTTAAATTTCATCATGATATGATACCTGTGGCCTAAAATATGCCTACGTGAATATTAATAATATTAATCAAGGCTTTCAACCGCGAACTTCCCAGAATGATGGTTTTTGAAGTTTTAAACTTCAAAACGATGTAACTTCGAAAAACTTTAAGATGTACACACGATTTTGCACCAAAATACTTAGGAGAGTGTCAGCTGTCTGCTCGTGCCTCAAACTAAAACAATTTATCCCGACCCATGTGACCTGCTTTACGTAGACCCTCACTACTATCTATGGTGGTATGCAGGGTAAAGAACCCTTGGGATTTATCGATAAGAGTAGGGGGAAACCCCGGTCCCGGGCCTTCTGTTCTGGCGCCCGTATCATCCGATCGGATTGGGTGGAGCCGTAAAACCCCATCACTCACTCACTATAAAGATCCTCGGCGACTCTGCTTACAGTCCAACTGTGGGGCGCTGTGTGTTACGATCTTTGGTAGCATGCAGGATAAAGCATACATAGGAGATATCTTCAAAGAGAAGAGGGTATAGGCTAACTACCACCCCCTTTCAGTCCATAATATCAGGCTGACATGGACGCAACTGAATTTTGGGCGGTGCCGTAAAACCAGAATTTGAAATTAAGAAGGAGTGACGAATTCTCTCTGCTGCCATTTTTGATCCATTATTATAGGAGTTATTTCTCGTAAAAAAAAACATGGCCGAATAACTTTTCCATTCAATAGAAAACACATGTTCCCCGCTGTGTTGCTAAGCAAAGCGTTGCGTTCCTACAGTCAGACCAATATGGCGGCTTAGCCACGCCCACATTTGGTTTACTCTGACGTCACTCAGCCGCTTCACTCAGCTTACCTTCCATTACATAATTATAATCATGAATATTCATTAAATTAAATTAGCCAATCAACGGCATGCCCCTTTTAAAGCTCGGCCCCGCTGAAGACAGTGCCCTCAGTTAATTAACAGTTAATTATCAGCTGAAACAAACACACCTTAATTGGAGCTTTTTCTCCGTTTAATTTCACGTGTAGATTTACTGAAAAGAATTTCTCTGTGGAAGGTACGAGAATCGGGCTTTCAGCCTACTTCCCGTGTGTTCTGATTTGTTCTGTGCATGTATGGTATAAAGCACTTTACTGCAATTCGCGATTGTTGGCTTTTATTTCAATAATCGCCTTGACTACCTGCTATTCAGACTCGCTGGGTTCTAACAACTTTGTACTTTCTTTTGTGTTTTACGAAAGGTTGTAAAGCTTTTATTTTGACATGAAGTTTCTGATGGTATTCGTAATGAGTAATGTGCGTTTTGACTTTCGCATTACCTCGAGGTGGGGGTGCTCACTGCGAGCTTCGATCTACAGTCATCGCTGTGGGGTTTATTTTCCCCACCTTTGCATACATCGACCTGTTTACCTAACACTGCCCTCCCTCCCCCTACTCAATAATATACCGAGTCAGGTCTAGTATCCACCCGTGACCGGTGACGGTCACGGGTGGATACTGGATACTCGGTATATTATTGAGTAGGGGGAGGCAGGGCAGTGTTAGGTCATCATTTCGTCTCTGCACGTACACTCGTCATCGTGGCTACGAAGGGAAAACTCAAAGGGGAAGACTCATTTTCTTCCATGCTTGATCAATGTTACTATATCTTGAAGGCTCTATAACTCGAAGTGATTTCGACGGTCCCTTGAAATTCGACATATCGAGATTATACTGCAGCACCTTGCTTAACTCCGTTCTTGCAGATAAAGCTCGCGGATTCACGAGCGCTTCATATCACAATCAGTCTGTACGTGTGGTGTACATCACTAGAATCAGTTTCGTAGCCATCGGACCGAGGTTTTTTTGTAGGAGATTGAACAATTGGGCGTAATGGGCTCGATCAAATGCCTTTGATGCATCAGCAACGTGATGTGTACATTGGAGTTACGCTTTACAAAGTGTTCCGTACATGAATGGTAAACTGAGCTGGACACAATTGATCCAATTACCTAGCAATTGAATGTTGACTCCAGGGTACAGGACGCTTGAGGGGTGAATCATGGAACCATAAAAAATAGTATTTGTCTAGGATAAATGCATTTATTCGCACATCAAGCGATGTACTCGAAAGAGAAAGACATGAAAAATAAAATACACGTAATATAATCATCTATATATTTATAAACGCGCAAATTATAGATCTTAAAACCTTTCTATGTCAGTTACATAGGAAGAGAAGTTAAGCCAAATCACGACACAAACGAGAGTTTTCAGTGATAACTCTTCCCACCCCACACCCCTAAGAATTAATAAGTTAAAGTAAACACACAATAATTAATCGTCGACGATGAAGTTCGGAGCTTAAGAGATACGCCAGTATGTAGCTCAGAAAATTTACATTAAATTGATTTGTATCGTTGTAATTGCTTGCGTTTTTATTTTTATTGCGTTTTTATTTTTTATTGCGTTTTAATTTTAAATTTTATACTGTTTTATCTATCTCTCTTCGCCATCTCGCTCCGGAGGAATTATACTTCAGCTTGAATTACGCTGTTTACTAAATGCTATAAAAAGACGATGCTTCATAGTTAAAATTTTGATGTATATAGTATATACTATTAGTTGAATTGCGTGGATATTCTTAATGAATTAATCAAAGTGATTTTCGATTTGAATTTACAGTGCGCTTAAATCGGACACCGCCACACGAACTGCTTGACTGTTGGCCAGCAGTGAGAAATCACGCGTCGGAATATGGTAATTGAATCGAGGAAGATGACGATTCCGATCAAGATGAACAGAAAGGCGATGGCAGCAGAAGATATGCAGATGTTGCTGGTGTATGTGTCGCTCACTGTAAACACCTCAGTGGGCAGTAACTCCTCCCGTCGGCTCAGAATGGATCGTCTGTTAGAATCCGATTCTGAATCTGAAATAACATCATTGTTCATACGGCTAAGTAAACCTTTTATTTTCACATTACATTTTTTTTTCTCTGTACATTAATGTAATCTTTTAAAGATCTTAGATGACCCCTGACCTTTTGGACAAGCAGCATCAACACAGAAGTCATTCTGAATGCCATTTCCAGGACATTTAAGCCCATTTCCCGACTGGCCAAAACATGTCCTCACTCTGAATTTGGTTCCTGCATCACAGGACGCAGAGCACGATGACCAGGACGTCCAGTCGCTCCAGATTCCATCCACATCTGGCTCACATTCCTCATATTCAGTTGCATATTCTGGCAAACCACACTTCTAATTCTGATCATTGGCATGGAATTACATACTCACGTAGAACAATTTGCTGTTTGGTCATATTTGCATGCAAGTTCTGTTTACATTGAGAGTCAATAGCATCTACTTTTGAAAGAGCGCACAACTTGAATCTCAATCGTTCAAATCGTCGATTAAAGTAGCAAGTCGTCCAAGCCGTCCAAACCTCCCACATCAGCATTTGGCCTTGAGAAGCAACGGTGGAGGTCAGAGGCCGAGAAGAACTCTTAACATCGGAATATGTGGTTCGGACAGCCGAATAAATAGTTTCTGTAATCGCAGCATTTGTTGCAGTACTTCCGATAAGTACAGTATCTGCATGTGTAGTTTCTGCTAAAGTACTTGATGCAGGCGTAGTTTCTGCTTGAGTACTTGGTGCCTGTGTAGTTTTTGCATCAGTACTTTGTACTGGCATAGTTTCTACTAAAGTAGTTTCTGCAAGTGAAGTTTCTGCTTGAGTACTTTGTGCAAGTGTACTTTTTGCTTGAGTACTTGGTGCAAGTATAGTTTTTGCTTCAGTAGTTTGTACTGGTATAGTTTCTACTAAAGTAGTTTCTGCAAGTGAAGTTTCTGCTAAAGTACTTTGTGCAAGTGTAGTTTTTGCTTTAGTACTTGGTGCAAGTGTAGTTTTTGCTTCAGTACTTTGCACTGGCGTAATTACTTCTAAAGTACTTTCTGCAAGTAAAATTTCTGCTTGAGTACTTGATGCAAGTGTAGATTCTGCTTGAGTACTTGGTGCAAGTGTAGTTTCTGCTTGAGTACTTAGTGCAAGTGTAGTTTCTGCTTGAGTACTTGGTGCAAGTGTAGTTTTTGCTTTAGTACTTGGTGCAAATGTAGATTCTGCTTGAGTACTTGGTGCAAGTGTAGTTTTTGCTTCAGTACTTTGCACTGGCGTAATTACTTCTAAAGTACTTTCTGCAAGTAAAATTTCTGCTTGAGTACTTGATGCAAGTGTAGATTCTGATTGAGTACTTGGTGCAAGTGTAGTTTCTGATTGAGTACTTAGTGCAAGTGTAGTTTCTGCTTGAGTACTTGGTGCAAGTGTAGATTCTGCTTGAGTACTTGGTGCAAGTGTAGTTTCTGCTTCAGTACTTTGTACTGGCGTAGTTTCTACTAAAGTAGTTTCTGCAAGTGTAGTTTCTACTAAAGTACTTTCGGCAAGTGAAGTCTCAGCAAATGTTGTAAATTGTACAGTTGTGCTCTCGCGAATTGTAGTCTCTGCAAATTGAATTTGTTGAAATGATATTCAAACATTACATTGATGAATAATCCTCACCAACACAGACTTTTGTGTAGTATATTGCAGAGGTCATCACGGTTAAACTAGCTTCTGATTTAGTTACATCGTTCTGATAGCAGTAACCAGAGTCTGTATTGTAATCAATAGAATTGCAAAGATAATTGGTCAAGCACAACGTCATGCAGGCCTCTGCAGTTCCTGTAAGATCCGTTTGGATGTTATAACCGTTAATATAGTATCCATTGACAGGGTCTTCCATTGAGCACAACAGACAATCACCTGCAGGAAGAAATCCAAATATCTACTCAGCGATTATAACTGATAACGTTTGCGTTCTGAATGTGGGCTACATCCACTTGTAGCGACCGTGTCTGTCATTTCCGCCAACAATAGAAGTGATCTATGCCTTAAGAACCAGTTCATCGGTCAAAAATGCTACAATCAAAAAACCCACCACCCAGAAGCATTCTACCAACAGCGTGACGATTGAAGGCAGAAACCACCAGCTTCCGATTACTCAAGAATATGTACTCAAAGAATTCAAAGATGTATTTTCAGGAATGGGCGAGCTTCTTATTACTGCAACATCAACCTAATTTAAAGGGAGGGAGAACTGGTTAAAAATGGACTTTGAGTCGTTATTTGATGCACCAAAGATGATTCTTATGCCTGGCCCACACAAGGAATATCATCGCTAACGATTTCGCGGGCGATATATTGCTAACTAGGCGTGACGTCAGCAGCTGTGATGAAACACCGAGTTCCCCATCTGTTACAATGGGCCTCGTCATATCAGCGTGTCCTGCGACTAAACCCTTGGATATTTTTTTCTTTTCTTTTCGGAAATAGATAGAATAATCATTTTGCCACCAGTCAGGCGCGAAAAAAATTATTTTTCGCTATTTTTCTTATTTTAACAAGCGTTTTTCTAGGACACCTACCATGTTTCTCATCCTGAAACAGTAAAAAGGTCAGCCAGAGTGCACCACGCATGCGCTTTCGTTTCGTAAACAACAAAGATGTCCTTTTATGGCGAAGATGCTCTGCTCTGATTGGCTGAAATCGATAGCTTCACGAGGGGAACGGAACCAATCAGGCATCAGCCAAACGAAGCCATCAGCTGACGTTTGCCTCCTATACTTCGCAATGGAAGCCATTCTCCCATAGGCGCAATGCTAACCCCGATATTCGGAATGCATTATTTCCTTACGCTTGCATCCAGGCATGGTGTTTTTGGCACGGAATGCTATCAATTGGTGCTATGAGTCAATAGAACATCACTTAAAATTTAGTTACCCATCCCTTTAATGGATTAAGTGGTGCTCTTTTTTGGAAAATATATTACTGAACCAGAGTCGTTTTCTTATGTAAAATTTTGCTGAAACGTAAAAATAGCAAAAATGTACAAGAATTGTAGGAAACGTTTTTACGGGACCCTTAGAACTACTTTGGATTCATCATCAATTTCGATAAAATTTGCCACTTTCATGCAAATTAACATAAACATGTATTTTACAAATAATATAGTAAAATTTACTAATATTGTCTAGTTTACAATATTCAGTTACCAGAAGTAACATCAATTTAGTCCAGCACCAGTACTCTGTTCTGGGCTTAATTTTACCATTCTATAATGATTTCATCAGAATAATACAAATTTTCTTTTCTATTGCTTTGATGCGCCTATTGAGAAAAATAATGAAAATACATTGTATTCATCGATTATCAATAGTTTAAAATTGATCTTAAATGAGGAGTCTGCCACATTTGAAGAAATGCCAACCCTATTTCACTCAAATTGGCGCCAGAGGTGATTATGTAACCTTTTGGGATTTTTTTTTGCTTTTTATTTTCACCCGGAAAGATGACCTATATATTCAAGCCAAATTTCTGTGATACCGCGTTTTATGTTAGGCCGAGAACTTTTCGAACAACCCTCGTACTTGGCCAATATCAGTCAAGTATTTCACTGGGAGGCTTTTCACACTTGTGAGGCTATATATAATTATCTATTTCTTATCAGATTAATAATGCTTGAATATAGAGCTCAGTTTATACAGTTGGTCTTATTCTATACAATTGGATTAATATTCGCGTTTACATAATAACTAATCTAAATATCCTTTGAACTAGAGACCAGTCTGTCCATTGGCAGTCGTATCATACTCACCGGAATAAGATAATACGAACACCAGTGAGATGCAGCACACAAATTTCATTCTCGGATTTGGACAATGAATCCAGACGTCTCCCTTCAAGACAAGTTCCAACACAACCTCAGAGTGATGCCTTGCCAACTATATTGATGCCATGATTGTCAGCTTTGTTTCTCATTGATCACACAACTTTCGGTGCATGGCAGTCGTATCAAACATCGCATCAAAAAACGCCGCATCAAACATCAAAAATGGCATCAAAAATGGCATCAAAAAACGTCGCATCAAACAACTTACACTTGACCGTCAAGTGTAAATTGTATTGTGTAAATTTATTATGTCTGCATTGATTAAACGTGAAGTTGACGTTTAATCAATGCAGACATAGTAAATGAGAACCTCAAACAGACAACAAAATTATTTATGATTAATATCTTGTTAGTTTTTCACATCTCATTTCTTGGGCAATTTTTCAGCGTACTCCTCAGCTGTGAGATTCTCATTTACCAGTCTATTCGTTTTCACGCGAGCAATTGGTCTCCGCTCGCCATTGCTCGCGCAAAATTGACTCACGCGAGCAAAAAGTTGCTCGACTAAGATATATTATATCTTAGCCGAGCAACTTTTTGCTCGCATGAATAAATTTTGCGCGAGCAATGGCGAGCGGAGAGCAATTGCTCGCGTGAAAACGAATAGACTGCTTATAATTGCCAAATGACGTAATAAAATTGAGCGGCTGAATTTTCTAACATCTAGTTAAATACATAAACTCATAGAGTAACCCCGTCTGTTTATTTTGAGAATAATCTGATGGCATTTTGTCTAGCAAATTGTTTGAGGTTCGAACGTTTCTGGGAATATTCTAACTGGGCTAATTCATTTTTAGCCTTCACACATTCTGACCTAGCTAATGAACAACACATGCCGACGTTCACAGCTAGTGCCCAATAACAATCATATAAAGAGCCAATGACACGGTTAACATCTCACAGGGTGACTCCTATAAGTGTGTTAGCTATATAGCAGCGTCTCCCATACAGTACCAGTACATAATTTAGCCTCAACCTACTGACTTGGCTTTCGTAGGACATCATTCTTGATTTGACAACATGTACATGAAAGTGTCCTAGAATCTCAGAAAGATCAACACCAATGACTCATAAAACGCAAATTACTAGCATTATAGAATCAAATTATCAGCTTAGCATGCATGGAACGCGTACACAGATGCCTAAATTATTTTGTTCAAGGCGCTGACATTTAAAATAATTATTTCGCCTTACGTGGCGAAATAATTATTTCAAATGTCAGCGCCTTGAACGATTCTCGAATTGAAAACTTGCGCTTTATAAATAAAGTATTCATTATATTATTATTATAAAATTTATAAATGGCTGCGTGGCTTTTTATATATAAATCGAATGACGAAAATGGGCCGGTATTTTGAATACACCTCCCTTGCGCAATTTTCTTGTCAACTGTATTTGTTTTCTATAGAATTCATTTCATTTTCACCGCAGCAAAAGCCAATATGCAAGCATTGCAATCAGTTGAAATCAGATGCAGAGAATGCGGACTTGACATTTAATATGGATTTTTATTTGATCTTGAGAAACTTATGATTTCAATCAGCCCGAAAACTTCTTTAATTGAGAATGGATTTGTGTCAGATTTGTTTTAAATGATACCAAAACCATTTTTCCGCATTTCGGTTTCCCCAAATTACTGTGGTTTGATTGTATGATGATTTATTAGCACAATTGTATAGAGACCCTAAAATGAGAGTATTTTGTGGTTTTTATATCTGCGGTAATTCAAATCCCAGCCCACTGATCAGAGTGGAAAACAATTTAAACGATTAAAAACAATTTAAAGTTTATTCAGAATTGCATAGTCTATGCTTTTTTGCATGTTCACCAGCGGTTTTGACCACCACGGAAGTTGTACAGTGCCGAGATTATTCAAGGCATCCTATCGAGTGAACAGTTTCCACAGGGATAGCATCCCATTCTTCCGTCAGACATTAACGCAACTCATCCAGGGTTGTTAGCTGGACCTCCCTGTTGTTCAATCGCGTGGAAAGCTTCGCCCACAAAGTATCAAAAGGATTCCATATCTGGACTGTAAGCCGCCATGGGAGACGATTTACATCTTCAAAATCGAGGAATTTCTGGATTTTCTTGGCTTTGTGGCACGGGGCGTTGTCATCTTGAAGCAAAAAATTCTCACAAAAGGTCTCCCAAGCAAATGGAAGGATTTTTTTTTCTTCCAGGATCCTCCTGTAGCTCACTTGGCTCAGGGTGCCCTCCAGAAAAACAATTGCAGATTTTGTACGATTATGGAAAACTGCCAAATCGTTGGTCCACTACCGCCAGATTGAACCCCGGGCTGGACACACGTCTCAAAATACAATTCATGTTTGTGCCACCGCACACGGTTCCTGCTATCTTGCACTAATAACTCAAAACGGACCCAATCGATGAATGCAACATTCTGCCATTGGGCATTCTCGATTCCTGGCCCAGTTGAGGCGACCATCCCGGTGTTTGTCGGTGAGCAGGGGCTTTCAAACAGGTCTCATATGGATGATCGCTATCGAAAACCCCAAACGGCATCAAATCGCCCGGAGATGATGCAGATAAAGCCATTTAAACAGGAGAAGTGGTGGCCGAGTGGTTAGCTTGCTCGCCTCGGAAGGGCTTAGCGCTGGTCACTGGGTGTTCGAAGCCAGCCACCAACCTTGTGTCCTTGAGTAAGGCACCTGCTTACCTCCTCGGACCACATAAGCCTTAGTTGCTTCAAGATTCAGAGGTTAAATAAGCCCACAAAAAAAGAGAAGTTTCTCACAAGAAAAAATATTCAATATTAAATGTCATGTCAGTTATGTCAGAGACCAACAAACTAAAGGTTTGGCACTCCAAATGGGGATTTCACAGTCATATCGGTAGACTTTTCGGTCAACCGTCATGCATTTATTACAAGTGTTAAAGATTCGCTTGAGTTGATTATTCGAACAGACAAATGATTCTCACAGTACACGTAATTCGATCTCTGAATCCATTTTTCTTGGAACTCCACTGAGTGTCGCAATAGATGTTAAACAATGATGTGCCGCCCTATTCACAACATTCCCTTGTTATCGACATTGTGCGCGTCTAACGATTACAGACATTGATATAACCTTTTGTGACCTGCACAAATCGGAAATATCAGATAATTATGCCAGGGATTCGAGACTTCAAGGGTTTGTGGATCATTCAGAACTCCCAAGTCATCCATAGTTGTGCATATATATTACAAATTGTCCCTTGGAGTTTGTTGTTGAAGTTACAGCATAGTTATTAAGGCGAGATGATGTGCAATGGACATATAATTGAAATATTGTAAGTAAAATGTACAATGAGTGTCATTTGTGAGAGCACAGTACTGT
>KB297895.1:225996-237000 GCA_000328365.1 Capitella teleta | reverse complement strand
CGGACTCCATATATATGATAGAGAATCACGTCAATTAAAACATGAGAAAAATAACGAATGATTAACCTTAATCACTATAGCTACACATGAGTCAAAGCACGCACGCACGGACCCACGTATATATATATATTTACGTGTGTAATAGTATGCAACCATGCAGTGAGTATAAAACATAAACATGTGCAGTGGCTTAGAATACGCATGCAACAAAACGGGTTTTACAGGAGTACTTGAAAGTATAAAACAGCCGTTCTTGCAATTTACATGTCTGAGTAGAGGCCCCTTGAGGAGGCAGCTGTTGATTGATCAGTTGAAGGTCCTTCAACCGTTTATAGCCTCAAACACAGTGCACACTGATAAACACCAATAAATAACAGGGTTAATTAAATCTAGACTTGGCATCTCCTTCACAATTCGAAAGGCTAAGTGGGATGCATAACACAATATATGAGCGATGAGGTTTTATACAGAGACGGATTGTAATCATGTATAGTCATGTGCTGAGTCGCATAATGTGTCAACATACAAAATGCTAGGTTTCCTCTCGTTTTCCTGAAGCTGGCTCGGAAGAAACATCCGAAACGCGACTGGTTTCAGCAGTTTTCGTGAACTATTAAGCAAAAAGCACTTTGTTAATTATCGAGATATCGGATCCAACATCAAAGGATTGGTCAAGTTGACGTAAAATCTGAGCATTAGATAATAATAAATAGGGATACACATGAATATAAGTTATAATTAATTTGTGATGCGTCTTTGGATCAAATTTAAGATTGCTCAGTCAGTTTTGAGACCACAATACATTTGGGAAAGCTTTCTGTATACATGCAGCTGCTGTAAACGGAGCGCCCGCATTCCGTATAGAGCTGCTGCATACGTACGGAGTCACTTCGTTACATTTATAGTTAAGCAATAAATTACGTATTGTGAAACAAATACATTATTGTAATACTGCACATAATATTATAGATTATAAAGTTCACACAGTGTTTTGTATCCATTTTTCCTCCTTTGTGTCAGATGCAGGGATGCACTCGAAGTTTGAGGTGTATAATTTATAGTTCTAACCGTTAAAGGGGAATCCATATATCAGTATTATGGGTGTGTGTCTCTCTCTCTCTGTGAATATATGTGATCGATTTTTACTATCATTATTCCTTTTTTGTATGCATGTACAATTTTGTACATGTATTCCTCTATTTTGTATTTCAGTAAATGTGCATAAATAACTTTTTATCATTTTTGATAATATAATTGCTTTTTAATATGGTCAGATTTCGTGCTTTTAATTAAAGGGATGGGGAACTAAATTTTAAGTGATGTTCTATTGACTCATAGCACCAATTGATAGCATTCAGTGCCAAGAACACCATGCCTGGATGCAAGCGTAAGGAAATAATGCATTCCGAATATCGGGATTAGCATTGCGCCTATGGGAGAATGGCTTCCATTGCGAAGTATAGGAGGCAAACGTCAGCTGATGGCTTGGTTTGGCTGATGGCTGATTGGTTCCGTTCCCCTCGTGAAGCTATCGATTTCAGCCAATCAGAGCAGAGCATCTTCGCCATAAAAGGACATCTTTGTTGTTTACGAAACGAAAGCGCATGCGTGGTGCACTCTGGCTGACCTTTTTACTGTTTCAGGATGAGAAACATGGTAGGTGTCCTAGAAAATCGCTTGTTAAAATAAGAAAAATAGCGAAAAATATTTTTTTTTTTCGCGCCTGACTGGTGGCAAAATGATTATTCTATCTATTTCCGAAAATAAAATAAAAAAATATCCAAGGGTTTAGTCGCAGGACACGCTGATATGACGAGGCCCATTGTAACAGATGGGGAACTCGGTGTTTCATCACAGCTGCTGACGTCACGCCTAGTTAGCAATATATCGCCCGCGAAATCGTTAGCGATGATATTCCTTGTGTGGGCCAGGCATAGGAATCATTTATGGTGCATCAAATAACGACTCAAAGTCAATTTTTAACCAGTTCTCCCTCCCTTTAAGCCAAATTATTTGTAGTTTTTTCCCAGGGACTCAACAATTATACAGACTCAATTACAATAATTATATGGACTAACATGAGTGACTTACAGTCCAATTAATACCCTCATGCATAATGTGTGGATGCTAATAGCGGTTATAATGCCTCTTATGATCAGCTGCTTTCTTCAGTTTATTTTGAATGAAATTTATGTCGGCTGAATGGATTATGTTCGGGGAGGTTATCAAAGTGATGATGATGAATGAAAGTGTATTACAGTTGATACAGATTTCAGTAATACACGGAGTGCAGTTTGATGCTGAAATGTCAATGAAACATCACGTAGCTGAAACTAAGAAGAATTTAGCATACAATCGGATAAAACGCATCTTCCCAAAACACCGCTACATTGCTCGTGACGCTTGTGCAAAATTGATATATGCAACTGCATGTGACCTGCTGATTGGACTTCAACAACTCACTTGGGATGCACATGCAGCCAATGTTAAACAATAATTGCAGCGGCTTCAAAACACGGCTGCCCGTGTGATTATGCATTCAAAAATAAGGGATCACGTACATCACATGTACCCATGCTGAGCGCTCATTGGCTCCCAAAAATATAAAAAAAAAAAAGAAGAAAAAACAAAGAAGATAAAAAAGATTCTGTGATTTTTTACAAACCAAACAGATTTTTACAATCAACTGACCCTTGTTTTTAAGCATTACAAATACCTATGGGGAATCAATTGTTTAGATCTGCCGTGTTTTTAAACTGTGGAATTTGCTTTCACTTTTTATCAGATCAGATATTTTACAAAACTGAAAATATATTTTTATAGACAACACTTTTTATAGTTTTTCCATTTCACATAATGCGCATAGAAACATTTCTTTTGTATATTTGCCCTTTATAAATAAATTATCATTATTATTATTACATAATACATGTAGGCCTACTATATATATACCATTAAAAATTGCAAAGTCACTTTTCTTCGGGCAAAAGCTGAATTGAAAGATAAGTTTGTCGTAATGATCTCAGCGCAGGTGTATAACAATGCATGGGTAGCATCTGTCTCGATCTGTCTTAGGGTTAGGGTTAGGTTTAGGGTTAATGTTCAAATTATTGCCTTGCCAAAACAAATTCCCCAATAATGCTCAAGTAATATTGTTCCAGTAGCCAGAACAATAGCTTTGATTTAGTCATGCAGCATAATAAATATTTAGAATAAATAATAATATGCATCGATATTGCATCACGCTTGCAGCCTTCAATATCATATGAATATGAACACGAATGGGCTGCATGCAATTCTGTATGATTTTACATTAAATCCCCATCACGTATCACGTAGGGGACAACTAAGATATATAAATAGTTGTCCCCTAGGTGATACGTGATGGGGTTTTACGGCTCCACCCAAACCATTCGGATGATACGGGCGCCAGAACAGAAGGCCCGGGACCGGGGTTTCTCCCTACTCTTATTGATAAATCCCAAGGGTTCTTTATTCTGCATACCACCATAGACAGTAGTACACAGCGCCCGGTCTTGTTACGCAGTTGGGCAGCACTGCAGAGTCACCGAAGAATTACAATTATAACGAATTACAATTATAATTCACAATCATAACGCCCGTGGCCTGATCGGGTCTCGAACCCGGGACCTCGACCCCCACGGTCGGCATAGGATTGCAATCAGCCGGTTTAACCCAGTGAGCTATTCGATGCCCCAAGTGAGCTATTCGGTGCCCCTGTATAAGACAATGCAGAATGCTTGTGAAAACCATCAACTACACTAACACAGCGGAATCTTTAGAGTTAGACGGTGACTCTGAGTCTGAGTGAGAATACATTTGAGTGAGGCAGTGAGTGTGACAGACTGTAGCTCTGTTAGTCTGTAGAGTGTAGTCTCAGTCAGAGTAAGACACGTCATCTTTCGAGGAAAACCGTAACAGTGGTAAACCTAAAGACAATGCATAGAATCCTAATAGAAAACAAGGTAAATTGATGCATGCCCAAAACGCTGCCACGTCATAACATCAATGATAGGGGACTGTAGACATACCTAGCTGACCATTCTGTTTGACAGCTGACTCGACCTGTCAAATCTGCAAAATGGAGGCCACAACAAGCGAGTCACATGACCAATGTTTACATTTTGTAGTTCTTCGCTATTCGCCAGAGGGCGCTGCTGCAGCATGCGGCCATCCTGCAACTTCCTTGTCAGAATTGCATCTTTGGCGTAGAAACATCTGCTTTTTGGTCATGCCAGTGATAATATAAACACTGGAAAAATGGACAAGCCGATTAAGAAAGGATTCTTGGAAGCCTACACGAAAGGAGTAGGCAATGTAAGTTTGTTGCAAGTTCATAATTACTGACTTAGTAAAGTCGTAAACGCACTAGTCTAGTGCAGTGTAAGCAGGTAAGAGATGTTAGTGTACTGGTGTAGGCCTAATTGAGGTACTTCTGTACTGCATTATCATCAGTGCATTCTTTAGCTATAATATGCTGGGATCGAATTATCAATACACCTTATAGAGGCTTTGAACGGGACTTCTCAAAGGGTAGAAGGGACAGACTTGCAGAGGGCGTCTCACCAGTCCAGAGGCTCTGGTTGCATGCACGATCAAACGCCTAGCTCCCCAAGGGTAGCGGAGCAGTTGTGTGTGCACTACGTTACGGCTTGGGGAGCTACGAAACGCCTATCTATGTATTCTATGTATTCTTCTAAACCAGGGGTCGGCATCTCATATTGGGCGGAGGGCCGGATCAGGATAAAGCCGCATGGCAAGGGGCCAGACCAAATAATAAACTATTATAGCTAATTAATTAACTACATGCACAGTGTTTGTTCTAGTAATTTCACTGGGCAGGGTTTTTCTAAAAGATTGAGGACAATAAATATAATAAAGGGAATTGAAGCTGTTCCGAAGGCATTGAAGCGTGCCCACGGGACGCACCGCTAGGGGAGTCCGGGTTCCACTCCCCCCCCCCCCCAGGATTTCTTCTAAAAACAAGCACCAAAGTCCAGAATCTGGACAGTTTGACATGGATTTCCCTTACTGATAAAAAATACACCTCACAAACAAGGAAGACAGTTAAGACACGTTTTGTTTTCCCAAGACATTTAATGCATACAATAGGTATGTGATTTTTAGAATAATTCAGAGGCGACGCTTCTTCTGGCAATACCAATCACTGGCAGCTTCCTGGCAGGGGAGCTCAATTTACTATTATGGACGTCAGAAAAAAAAAGCGCATTCTGGTTATACTCAAAACATTTTTCTTTTAGCTCCTTTTGAAACTACAATTACATTTATAGTCACATAGTGTTGCGTCTTCAAGAGTCAGAGCCCTCGCAATGTGGCGGGTGCGTCAATGGAGCCATTTAACCATTATTGTCCTTGTTACCAAGGAAATCAGCCTTGTTAACATCTTGTCACATTCTTGTGAAATTCGTTACATATCAAAATGTTCAACATAGAGTTGAGTGAACAGTGAATAGGCGTGATCATCACTGATCAAACTTTCTTTACACAGGCAATGGGGGGCATCGAATAGCTCAATCGGTTTAACCGGCTGACTGCAATTCTATGCTGATCGTAAGGGTTGAGGTCCCTGGTTCGAGACCCGATCAGGCCACGGGCGTTATGATTGTGAATTATAATTGTAATCCGTTATAATTGTAATTCTCCGGTGACTCTGCAGTGCTGCCCAACTGCGTAACAAGGCCAGGCACTGTGTACTACTGTCTATGGTGGTATGCAGGATAAAGAACCCTTGGGATTTATCAATTGATAAGAATAGGGGGAAACCCCGATCCCGGGCCTTCTGTTCTGGCGCCCATATCATCCGATTGGTTTGGGTGGAGCCGTAAACCCCATCACGTATCACGTTTCACAGGCAATATGTTTCTATGCCACAATTGAATAACTGCAATGACCCACTCAGCGGACAAGATAGCCTGTTACTAATATTATAGTAATTAAAACAGTTTTCAAGGTGACCTTAGCTATTAAATGGCTTTGTATTGAAGGTATAAGTGATATAACACTACCGATCAGGGCATTTTCTGGTACAGTCTTCATAGGAAACTAAATTGTGAGCCTTCTGTGGGCCGGATTTCATTGAAACTCAAAAAAAGGCCTCGGGCTGGACCCAGAGCCCTCGAGGGCCGCCAGATGCCGACCTCTGCTCTAAACGATATCAAGGATTCTGGAGCTTCGCGAAGCTCCAGAATCCTTGATGGTATGTATATAGACTATAGTTTAGTTATAAACATATTTTAGCAATAACTAAGCGTTATGACTGTGAGACTCATAATATCCCTGCACTGACTCTGCCCAACTGTATAACAAGCATATATAACTTAAGACCACTGCTGTCTCTGGGTCGAAAGAGATTGTGTAACCCCTGTCTTGGATTTCTGCTATGACTGAATCTCCTTTGCTCTTAGTTCATTTTATTTAGTCGCTTCTGCAAACAACGTTATCTGATTATTCTGATAATGATTTCCATGTGTATTTTTTGCTTGTTAAGGATATTAATTTTAGAAATCTTTACTTGCAGGAATTTGTGTGGGTGAGAAGATTCTACACCCTGTTTTCACAGTCAGAACGGGTTCAGGCGCGCTTGGACTGGTTTCCAGATGAAGAGGCTTTTGTGAACTCACCGTCAATCAGACGCACGATCTATCTGGAACAGATTGAGAGCGTTTCAATTCAACCAGATGAACTTCACAGTTTTGATTTGGTCACTAAGAATCATGCTCAGCCGTACAAGTTCAGGGCTGAAAACAGCAGCCAATTGTCAAGTTGGATGAGTCACTTGATGAGCATCAAGGAGGGACTTCAGAAATCAGCAGTGACCAGGATAAACAGTGGAAAGAAGCGGCAAACCGAAGAAGAGGAAATCTACGCTGCACCTGAGCAAGGTACGTCTGACCCTTTGACCTGCGGTGCAAAGAACTCGCTTGAGTACGGAACCATGTCTCATGCCAGGATGTCTGAGAAGTGACTTGTATTTGTTGTTTTTACTTGCAGCCTCCACTTACCGGGTGTCTATAACTGAGACTGAATCATCGCAGGTTTGTCGTCTATCAGGATTTTACAACATTAAGTTATCCGAGCATCACATCACATTGCAAGACATAGCCTCAAGAACTACCATTTACTCCTGGCCTTACAAGTGAGCCCCATTAAATTTAGTCTGTGATTGATTTTGTTTGTTTATTACATTGTTTTACAGACTTATCAGGCGTTACGGCTGCAACACAAATTCATTCACGCTGGAAGCAGGAAGGAAGTGCGACTCTGGCCCTGGTGTGTTCACCTTCGAATCGGATATCAGCAGAGAAATATTTGACATCGTGCAGAAAATGACGCGACTGATGAAGAAGAATTCAGCGGAAGAGTCGTCACCGCCTTCTCTGCCTCAACGCAATTACTCAGCTCAAAAAGATGAAACGCTGCCTCAAGAGAAAAACCAGAGAGGACTCCGTGAGAAACTCCGCGGCGTCTTTAGGCCGAATAAGAAATCAGACAAACAGGATACGAAAGCAAACGAAGTGCCTCACGTGGAACCAGCGCCACCTGTTGATGGAGAACCCATGTACCATTTGTACGAACAAGCGAAAGATGTCAAAACTGATGGTCAGATCAACACATCTAAAGTGAACTTTGACTATGAGGAAGAAAGTGCGTACTCATTGCCCGAGGAATCCGGAGGCAACTCGATGAGTGAGCTAGCAGCCGCGGCTATTCTGCAAGAGATGCGCACCTCCGATGCAGTCGAGTACGATAGTCTTAATCTTTGTAATATTCCGGTTGCTCACAAAGCAAAGAAGAATTCTGACGCAGAGAAGAACTTGTATTGTGAATTACCCGGCACCAAGTCTCCCGGAGAAGATACCGTTTATTCCGAAGTGAATCGATTGTCGTGAATATGAATTGAACTTTATTTATCTTGAGTGTTATTACGCATTCCTAACATTGCATTTTGTACCACACTGGTCATTAATTCATTTATTCATCTATTCATTTTGTATTTCATTTTTATTCTCAATTTCTCTTGCATGGTGCTTGTAATAATCAGTTTTCGTCATGCATCACCTAATTTAGTGATAACGGCCATCATTATGTTTGTATCTTAACAGCCTGGTGCTATGATTATATTATTATATTCATTCCAAATGCTATTGTTTGCATTTGTAAAATATCATGCCATTTCTAGTTAAAATACTAGCATGTACGTAATCAATCTTGATGATACATCCGGGTTTTGTCTAATTTGTTTTTCTTCCTGGATATACTAAATACGAAATGCATCAACGAGCTGATCAATTCTGAAGAAGGAAGTGAAAATGTGAATTAAATTGTACACCATTTTAGCCTCAACTTCTAGGTTCTACATAGTTATTATACAATTATAAGCAAGTTTTATCATGAGTGGACTCTCAACCTTTGTCCGTGCATAATAGTCTGCTTGAGTGAATGAGGGAGACCATGAAGTACATCTCCATCTACTGAACCAGTGTAATTATGAAGTATCATGTACATTGCATGCATCACGTACAATGTGATCACTCAATTGGGCGTTATGCTATTCTTCTTGAGTTTGTTAAAAAGTGCGTTATGACTACGAAGATAAAATTCTTGCGTCTTCTGACCACATGTGAAAACAGGATTGAAAACAGGTATAATCGTAATTATTTATTCCCTTACTAATGGTGGAATACCTGCCAAGATCTTTCTGGTATATTACATGATTCAATCAATCCAAAATTAGCAGCAATGCAATCCTTCCAGTGCCCTGAGTAAATATATACCCCATTCAATCATATCCAACCAGTTTACACCTTGCCAGGATCAAATTTGTACTGTAAAAATAATCCCTATTTCCTATCATGGTGTTGTCACGGACATGGGTTTTCATATATATTACATGATTCAATCAATCCAAAATTAGCATGAATGCAATCCTTCCAGTGCCCCGAGTTTGCAACTTCATACTAGTACAAGCCTAATTTCACTCGTGGAATTTTATTCAATCTCATCATTCTCTTTCAAGGATTTTTTTCTGCAATGACCATGTTGTTGTCATCTTAATTTTAATCTGACTGTTGTACAAGTTTGGAACCTTTCACCCAAAACCCCAGGATGTAAGGATAAAAGGCTTGGCTATTGTCGACTGATGGTATTTATGGCTGAGCATGCACATACAAATGGCATTATACTCCATTGTACCTTCGATATGGGACCAATATCTACTTATGGTATATGAGAAGATTTGCATATAATTGACAATAAATATATGATTTGTTTGTCTTGTACCTTAACTTATTAATATTACAGCACTTAACTAGGTATATAAGTCTCTGTAGTAAGTTTTCGTAAATGAGCAGACTTCTAGTAATATAGTGTTATTTAAGCACCGTCAGCCCCTACTCTTTTAGAGCTATGCTGTATATCATACATATAATTCTACTACCGGTATATGGATATACCAGTGATTAATGCATATAATAACAATATGAAACAATGCTTCTGTGTCTGCTCTAATACATCACTAATATTGCCAAGGTTGATGTCTCTTCAGAAGGTTCATCGCCGTTAGGGAAAGTTCTCCCTTGAAGATTAAAGCATCTGGGTACCACGTTGTGGGTGATACGGGCTATTCCATTGGGGTGTCACCTGACAAAGGCAGTGAGAGCCCATTGAAGGGAAGATTGACCCTGCCCGACCTGCTCTTTGAAAACTGGTTGGATATGATTAGATGGGGTATACATCAACTCAGGGCACTAGAAGGATTGCATTGATGCTAATTTTGGATTGGTTGAATCCTGTAATATACATGAAAACCCATGTCCCTGACCACACCATGGTAGGAGATAGAGATTATTTTCAAGAGTGCAAACTTGATCCTGTGATGTTGTATACTAGTTTTATACGATTGAATGGGGTATATAATTATATCAATCAGGGTACTGGCAGGATTTTATTGATGCTAATTTCAGATTGATTGAATCATGTATCATACATAAAAACCCATGTCCGTGGCCACGCCATAGTGGGAGATAGGGATTTTTTTTTTCAAGTAAGATGTTGTGATGTTGTATACTGGTTTAACGTGATTGGAAAGGGTTATACCTACTCAGTGCACCTGTAGGGGTTTCTTGGTGATTATTTTTGATGATTGAATCATGTAACATACATGATCATACATGAAAACCGATGTCCGTGACCACGCCATGGTGGAGATAGGAGTCATAACGCACTCTTTACAGACGCAAGAAGAATAGTGTTCCTCCTCAATTGACGAGTGACGTTATGATTCGTCCAAAGCCCAATTCGTCCGATTCGTACCCTATCAGATTATCAGAGGTACGCTGCCCTTTGCATGAATTATCAACAGCACTAAGTTAATTGTTATGTGGTTAAACGGGAATACTGGATTGTACTAACTCAGAGATGACAGGTGTTGTCGCTCTGGATGGTGGTTCACTTCGCTTGGCGCATCAGACACCTGGCAGCACCAGAGCGCTGTTGAGCTTGCCGCACTGCTTCGTCGATGTCCTTGCGTCTTCTGCCTCGAGTTGAGATCATTAGATCGCTCACTACCTCTTTAATGCCATGCTACGGCTCACAGGTCTCAGCGCTTATCAGACTGGCTGCATGCATACATGTATAAGGTTGGGTTGTTCTTGGGTACAATAATTCTTAATTCCCCGTACAATCTAAATTTTTTACGAGAGGGGCCGGGATAAGAGCCTTTTCTCCCCTCCGCGCACGTTAATATACTCATTCTGACAAGTCTTTACATTAGCTCAGACGATTTAACCAGCTGACTGCTATCCTATGGCGACCAATGCTGTCGAGGTCCCAGGTTCGAGACCAGATAGGGCCGCGGGCGTTATGATTGTGAATTGTAATTCTCAATCGATATAAGCAACTCTGCAGTGCTGCTCCACTATGTAACAAGGACGGGGCCGAGTAACACTGTCGATGACAGGTTAT
>KB297895.1:212459-223116 GCA_000328365.1 Capitella teleta | reverse complement strand
AATTTGCGACTTGTGACCGGTTTTGCCGTGGACGCTCACAATTAATCGATTATTAATTTAATTAATTAATTAATAATTAACAATTAACTAAAGAATTATTTATTTATTTATTTATTTATTTATTTATTTATTTATTTATTTAATCAATAAGTGAGATATTCACATAAATAATTCATAAATAAAAATAATAAAATAACAAATAAATAATAATTGATTAATTAATTAATTATTATTAATTATTGAATTAAGTCATCAATAACTAACAATTAATTATTTAATAATTCAATTATTTAATTATAATATTTTTTTAATTGAATAATAAATAAATAAATAAATAAATAAATAAATAAATAAATAAATAAATAAATAAATAAATAAATAAATATATGATTAATTTAATAATTTAATAGATAATTGATTGATTAACAAATTATTTATCCTTTAATTCATTACTTAATTGAAAATAATTCTATATTAAAATAATTAATTAATCAGTTAATTATTTGAATATCTTATTGATTGATTAAATAATTAATAATTTAATTAATTACTTAATTAGCTAAATAATTAATTTCCCATTATTTAATTATTTAACAAATTTATAAATTTAACATTTTATTAATTTAACAAATAATTAATTATTTAATCGATTATTTATTAACTTATTAAATTATCAAATTAAATAAATAATGTTTTATTTAGCAAGTTCGTAATTTAATTCTCTAATAATAATTAAATAATTGATTATTTAATTAAACAATTAATCAATTATTTAATTTATATCTAATTAATTTATCGAATAATTTTTTAGTTAATAGTTTTTTAAATAATTTTAATAATTAATAATTAATCAGTTAGTTGATTTTCTAATTAACGAAATAGTTAATTAATTAGCTAATTAACCAATCAACTATTTATTTAATTAACTTGTTAAATAATTAATAATTAATTATTGGTAAATACCTAATTAAATAATTGAATATTTAAATAATCAACAATTACTCCCCTGAATTAACTTTCATTTAATAATCGGATCTTGGTAATTAATTTCTCTTTTGGTTTTACAGAGAATTCGGCGATTTCCATCGAAGTATCTATTGCTTGACCACCATCCACACCTTTGCCGATCATTATTTTCTGTCGCGTTTTTTTTTGGTGTTGCATAATGATCTAGCCACGACCGGTTGCTTATTATTAACAAGTCAGCCGGGACATCCGCACCGTGGACATAAATGCCACAAAATTCACAGGTATATTTATATTATTTCAGGGCCGGCTTCTGCCCTGAAACTTATAGAGTGAGTGTACGAAAGGAGAGACGTGTGAAGAAGCCATGCTGGTGCTGGAATTGGTTCCGGTGAGTTTAATCTATTACTCACCCAGCTTCAACCGAATATCATAAATGAAATTTATTTCTTTATCAGTTGTTGGATAACAGAGTGTTACTACGTTCAAGAGACTCGCACTCGTCAGATCTGCTGTAGAGGGTGGTCAGGCCGGAAATGTGACATCCGTGAGCATTCAAATAATTACCCTCCTGTGTTTGTTTCAAATACCATTATTAATTTTTGATGTATATTCACAGCCATTTGCGACAGAGGTTGCAACGGGAGGGGCTTTTGCTTGAGGCCAAATGAGTGTTCTTGTCCATTTAATTCAGGGAGAGGAACATGCGTGGCCGGTGAGTGAGATGCGCTTTGTTTTGGTCTAAAAATTCAGTCCATGCAACAAAGGTCACTGCGACAGATATGATTGTTTCCCTGGACAGTGTTACGGTAATCAGTGTATATGTTCCTCGGGTTATTCTGGAAGTAATTGCAATACAAGTGAGTCAGATCGATCACGTGTTTCTTCCATATGGACTACTTGAATGTTTAGTTCTCGATGGACCTCATTTTGACAAATGCAAAGCAGAGCTCGAGTCCAACGTTGGTCGCAATGAAGTGGAAACAGTCTTCTCTGGTGGATGTACACCCAAAGGCCAGAAACCAGATAACATCCACTGGATCAGCGAGAGAGATCTTTCGGCTGTTGTCATGAATTGGGAAGTCGGCCATAACAGACCAGAGGATATTCCTTCGGTGCCCAACTTCATAAGATATGATAAGCAGGGCATTATCAGCACCCATGCAGAGATTTATCACTTTGATGCACGTATGTATATTCAAAATGCTTCGATCAGGAAATCAATCATTTCAATTTGCGTCAATCCAAAACCCAAAGAAAATAGCGAAGAAGGACATTGGACGATTGATTGCAACGTTGTTAGCAGCACTAATCCCAAATTACTTGCTGAATGTCGCAATATTACTAAGTCATACCCAGGTACATTAGGACTAGGCCACAGGCACAGGTGAGTTCCTCACCATCTCATGATAAATAGGATAGCTAACCATCTCAGCGTTTTCAAAGATTGCGAATCGAGATGCATGCTTTAGCAGGCGGCTTCAAAGAAGTCAACGATTGGAGGACAAATAGATTGAAAACTGTGCGATATAATTCAGCAGTGAATGATTACTTCGAGTTTGTGGAGGTGTCGTTCGATGTCGTTCCCCCGAAGCATTGTACGGAGCTCATTGAGGATTGTAGGGATCACGACGAGCCAGCAGTGAGCCCTGGGCGGGAATTCACAAAGGTACTGTGGGCAAAGAGATCGACTGATTGAGTATACCATAGTTTTTTCATATCCTCCAGAGTCGTACAATCGAGCTTGGAGCATATCAATGGACTGACGAAGACTCAATGCTATACTCATACAACTTTTCCATTTTTGCAATGTCGATGGACTCTCAGGGAATGCTGATTCCTAACTCAAAAGCGATTGATACAGTCAATGTTTTGGCCGAACACTCTGAGTACCACACTTATGACCTGCCCAACAGTGGCATGTACTCTCTGGAGGTGAAAGTTGCAGACGTTGCCGGAAACGTTCGCAAAGCCAGAGGTTTTGTCTTGTATGACGACGAGAGTCAGGTGACAACTACAGATACACCAATCAGATGTAGCAACTGTGAAACAACCAAATCTGGGGATTGGCTCCACAACAAGGACGACGATATCGACCTTGACTGGACTGGACACTTCACCAATGAGCTCCACGAACAACACGGACTCCTTAACGCAGTCCGTCCATGGGAAAAAAAACGCAGTACTCATAGATGACATCACAGGAAACAGAACAATTGAAGCCATTCCTAGTCGCAGCAGCATAGTTGAGTTCAAGTATATCATTGATGACGACACAGACCTCACAAAACCGCCCCAGGACAAGCAATGGCAAACGGTATTGCCTTTGGCGACAACAATAACACTCCCCAGCAACGATCTGAATCTGAATGATGGTGAACCGGTAGTAGTATGGATCGAGGCGTCCGATGTGATGGACAATTCACTAATCAGCCGGCATGTCATCAACGTGGACAGTACTCCAGGAAAAAAGAAAAAAGAAAAATTTGTTGCAAACACGAACTTCAACCAGAAATCTCCATTTACGTTTGCATCTAGGTACAATCAATATAGCACAACGTCAATCCTTACTAATTTCCTTTGTTATTTTAGTGTACAAGTAAGTTATACTGATACCGACAGTGGAACTGGAAGTATCTCGTATGTGTTGATTGATGCTGATGACGACAGGAAAATACTGCAAAATATGACGTTTGAAGCGGAAAGGCTGGATGAGGTCAGTTCATGTTTAGATAATGAATACTCGTGTATCCAACTGAGTCCCATTGCCAGGATGAGGATACCTGTGTAATCAGAGATGATTGCTATTGTACACGTTCTGCGGACTGCTATTTGAAAACGCAAAATCTGTTCATTAACAACTGCATCATAAAAGATTTGAGAGGCCATTCCTTTACCTTGAGCTATGTGATCCACAACAATGCTGGTTTGGAAACTCGAGACTCGTACAACGTAAGTCATATATGTGCTATGCATTGGTTGTGAAGCAATCATTGTGTTTCAGATTGGACAAATAGATAACGTGAGCGGCCAAGATGAATGTGAGTAAGCACTAGCAAATGACGCTAAACTGTTGCACCATTCATATTACAGACCCACCTCCGGACAATTTTAATGTGACCCAGCATAGAGGCAACGAAGTTATCATCAAATGGTCCAACCCAGTGGCATGCTACGAGATTCAGGGTGTGACGATGTTTGTTGATGGTAATACTCGACGGATCGATTCGCAAAAGGTTGTGGATGAAATCACGTTGAACAGATTGAAACCAGAAACTGATTACACGTTCACCGTGATTTTAAACTACGAAGATGGTAAGACAAGCCGTGTGTATACTTATGGGTTCAACTCTGGGTCTTGCTCACCTGATACACCAAATTGTGAGTGCAATACCGAGTATTGGCAATATTTGGTCCGAATTATGTCTAGGTGACTCGGAAACGAATGTTGGCTCGATTATTGGAATAGTGATCGCTGTACTTCTACTGCTACTGATCGGTCTGGTTGTTGGAATGCTGGTTTTGAGACATCGGCAGAACAGGGAGATTTTGCCTCGCCAGATCACGGATACCATGGTAGTCCTTCGCAACCGCATGAGCTTCTGGGCTCCTTCGTCACACACCGGAAGACGGGATGAAGAGTTGGCCTGTGGCAATGAATATTCATTGGAATACTCTGGTGTTAAAGTAAACAATTGTAATTGTTATCTGTTCATTCATCAATCTTTTCGCATATATCAGGGCCGATTAAAGGTTTCATACGTGTCGACTAACCAACCCCATCTAGGATTCAATGCGGACGAGGAGGACATTTACTTGTATGGCACAAGCGAAAGTCTAAGAGACCTTTGGACAAAGTCCGACGATGGAGTTATTATTGGTGACACGATCACTTCAGGCCGATTTGCAATCATCAAGAAAGGAGAGCTCCTGACAAGCAAGGAAAAGAGGGCAGTCGCATTGAAGATGCTGAAAAGTAAGTAACTCGCAGATTCTAATGAACAGAATAACCTTTAGTCGTTCACAGATACAGAATCGGATGATGACAAAATGTTGATGACTGCCAAGATGAATTTCCTGGCTTCTGTGCCTTACAATGAGTTCATTGTTAATTTAATGGGAGCTGTTCAAGATGGTGTGTTAGTCATTTCTTGACCTTTTCAGTGTACTTGTATTGTTGTGTTGCACAGTTCCAATCTTGATTCTGGAATTCTGTGAAACAACCTTGAAGGAATGGTTGGGCCAGGTCAAGAAAACAGGTGATCAAAAGGATGACGACATGATTCAGTTTGCATCTCACATAAGCAAGGGCATGGAGCACATCCAGGCAAAGGGTATTCTCCATCGCAGGCTTGCTGCCAGAAATGTCTTCTTGGCCAGATCTCCAGCTGTTGGCCTAATTGCTAAAGTTTCTGGATTCGGTCCAATGCGAGGTGAAGAGGGGAAATATGGCAAGAAGGTTGCAGATAGGATTCCCATTAAGTGGATGGCACCTGAGTCGTTGGATAAAGAGGAAGGCAAGGAGCGAGTCTACACGAAGGAGACGGACGTCTGGTCGTTTGGCATCACGTTGTGGGAAATCTACAGCCTGGGTTTGTTGCAAATCAAAACTTGTGTTTCAAATTTAATGGATATATTTCGATAGGAGAGACTCCGTATCCGACGCAGAAATCTTACGATGTGGTGGGCCTTCTCAGATCAGGTTACAGACTTCCCAAACCAGAGAGGTGTCCTGTTCCACTGTGAGTTAAATAATTACCGCAAAGTTTCACATCGTATGCATCGTCACCGTAAACAGGTATCACAACATCATGGATCCATGCTGGTCAGAGAACCCCAGAGTACGACCAACATTTGAAGAAATAACCAGGCAGTGTGGTGAGATCTTCCATGAAGATGAAGAAAGCGAGTTCTACTATGGTCCAGCTCGACAGGCTTTGATAGAGTTCGCGGAGTGCGAATATGATGACGTTGCACGACCGGTGGAATATCAACCGTAGGATATGAAAAATGGTCGAAATCAGACGACAAATAATTGCTTTACTTTCGGCTTGTTTTAGGCATACTTTACTTTCTGTTTTACTAAAAGATGAATGCAAAACTGATATCTTATATTATTATCTATCTATGATCCACTTTATTTGCGGTTTTTAATATTATAATATGTTCATTTTTGTAATATGTTAATGTTTTCATATCTATACTTATTAGTTAATTGTGCACTAATAAATAGTATCAAATGAAATTGTAAACTTTTAACAGTGCAATTAATGCTGTAAATAATCATTTCATTTGGGCTTTTTTTTATCGCTTGTTATTTAGAAATGCTCGTAAAATAATAATTATGTTATACTGGACGAAAATTCTAATTTAGTATATACAATCTATATTTAGCATTATATAATCAAGTTGATGTTGAAATATTTGCGTATTAGCACAATAAATTGTAGATAAAATCCGATTGAGATTTGTTTATTAAAGAATAAAGAGCAATATTCATATTGGCGGGGCTACAATTAGCAAACCAGATGCATGCACAAATCAACTCACAAATATCTGAGTAACTTCTATCTAGTAGTAGTCTCCATCTCTCTCAGAAGAAGGAGACGTGGACGAGTTGATGCTTGATAAAAGTGATTATGCACTTTTCATGGGCGTTCATTTAATGCACTTATTCAGGTGCGTTATGTTTTTTTTTAAGGTTTTTAGTACCTCTCAGAACAAGGCGACATGCATGGCTACCTATTCGGACTATAAAGACTGTTATACTGAAAATCCACTATAATAATATTGTGCTTATAATAATTACAAAGTGGCCACGTGGCCTTGTTTTGAGAGGTGCTAAAAACCTTTTAAAACAACATAACGCACCTGGCAATAATTATTTTTAACTGGCTGTAATTAAATAGATGTTATTTTGATGTAGATAATATTTAAGCCGCATAGATGCTATTACCGGGCAGTAAATGAACAAGTACTTCGCCACAACATTTGCATGTTCTATATTATGCAATGTAAGTGAAATCTATCCACCCATCTTTACTGTTCATGTATTGCAACGAATGTAAACTAAAGAGATCATAAATTGACATAATATTGAGCTTGGATCGAGGTCTATGTTACATAATGGTTTGCTTGTTTAAGAGCAAGAGCTGCAATCAGTTATATTTCACTCAATTGGTTTCATCTGCTTGGCGCATAAACGATCTCCGCGGGACCTTTCCGTGTTTATAATAGACAAACATTTGCTAAGATGGTTGCAATAAAAATACCGCTGTTTACCGATCATAAACTTCATTAGCGAGGGGTTTATGACAACAAACAACCAGCGTAAGCATCTCCGGCCATGACAGGATTCCCCGCTGCTCTATTTTGCTCGTCTCAAGCAGCTAGCAACAACACGAAAGAACGGCAAAGTTTGTGTTTGCACGTGTTGAACAAGAAAGCGTCTAAATATTACTTGTCTCCCGCCAACGGAGAGCTAGATATTCCTTCTGCTTCCTCAAAGGAGGTTTGCCTGTAAACATTTAAAACTGACACCTCCGGGGAACCACACTCCCATTGGACAGCAGACGCAGAACACATTTTCTTACCTAAATAAAAAGGCTGACTGACGAAGAGAGATGTCATTCAGGAAACTCAAAAGATGGAGAAAGGAGCGAGATACAGTTTGAATTTCGAGGAGACGCAGAGGACGATCGCTGATTACCCACCACCGCCTCTCTTAGCCCGACCGATGCCGCTTCATCCAGGGGCCCTGAGTCCTTTCCATCTCCCTTTGGGACCACTCCCTCTGATGTCCGGATGCAGGAGTCCATTCACGCACTTCACCTTACCCACGGGTCATCTGCACACCTCGAATTTCCTCCAATCCATGCTTCCACCAGCGACTATTACGCAACCAGAGAAAGTTACTCCGAAAAGTTTTGAGTCTGCAAAAATGGACCAAATGCAATCTATCAACCATGAAGTTCCAGACGTGTCCCCAATGAAAAGGACCATGCCGCTATCACCCATGGACTTCCCCTGGATATACCATCCTTACCACCAGGACTTCTTTAGGTGAGAAAGAAATATAGATAATGAGATATTTTTCCTTACTCAAATATTCGGTGTCCAAGTCATTTGAATGACTTTGAATGACATGACTGCAATTGCTCTGTTTGAAAGTCGAGCGCTCTTTATTGAGTATACATGTAGTTCTTCTAACAATTATGTCAACCAAAAACTTTGTATAATGTTGTTTCTTGCTATTTGGTTTCGTACAGGAGAATAAGAGTTGCTATTCGGAAGAATGATATTTGACATCGCTTAAATATTTCCGATTCTCAGAAGTTAGTCAGCCAATTATTAAAATGAGTACTCTTTCAAATTATGTAAATATTAGTCCAGCCAGGTTAGCATAGCCCATCATATAGTTGAATAATTAGCGAAATATTCAAAAGAAATGTTTGCTTACCATCTAAACTATATAAACTATATAAACCATATAAACTATGTCAGAATTCGAAGTAATTCAATTCAACACACAACGCACGTTTATAATTTGGTCGAATTAATTTGTTTGGAATTGAAAACTTTGTTTTTCAACTTTGTGCAGTTTCAAAAAAAAAAAACAAAAAAAAAAAAAACAAAAAACAAAAAAAAAACACTAGAATCATAATTATTAAGAAACGACGCCAGGGTACATGAGCTATAGTCGGAGCTATTTGAAGCGCCAAAACCTCAACCCAAAACATTACAATGCGGTAATTCAATGAGCTCATTAAAATGCATGTAATATGTATCGTAGCAAAATCATTAAATGTTAATTTGTACATTTTAAATCATTTTTCATCGCTCTTTCTACACCTATTACATTGAGCTGCGAATTAATTGTACTAATTATCAGATAATAAAAATATTACTGGATAGCAGAAACCATCTTCAATCAATTGATGTGCCATTTTCTTGCGGAGGATTATTTCCGAGAATGGGAGAGGAGAAAAGAACACAAAATGAAAATAGAAAAAAAAAAAAATGTTAAAACTATAAATTGATCATGTACGTGTGATAAAACAGCGCATATAAAAAGTGAAGTCATATTTTTCAGACAATCTGAATTCTTATAATTGTTTGCAAATTCACAATTGGAATAATTCCATAAACACTTGGATGCTTTCGTTTTACCACTTTGTTTGGGTAACAATTACACCATAGCCAGATTAAAGTGATGCTACACAGATGTCTCCGAGTCGACTCCTTTGCTCGGTTGCAATGTTTTGATATGCCTGAGGCGCAGTATGAGGATTTGGAATCGGATATTAATTTGATGCATGCTGCCGATATCGGGTGTTTTCCTGCAGCCAAAACATCGATGTCATGGAAGAGATTACTAGTATATCGAACGTTGAGCGATTTGTTTTAGAGGATCCATGTGTTATGAGTGTAAATATAAAATCTTGCTTTGGAATTTTGAGTTCTCTCCGAGGATAAGAGTCCAAATAATGGAACTGATAATCACACTTATTCTTTCCTTACAGGCTGATGCGACCTCCCTATTCGTACTCTGCGTTGATCGCCATGGCGATTCAACAATCCCCGACCCGTCGCTTGACCCTGGCGGCCATTTACCGCTTCGTCAGTGAGCAGTTCCCGTTCTATAAACGTAGCAAGACTGGTTGGCAGAACTCCATTCGACACAACCTATCTCTGAATGACTGCTTCAAGAAGGTTCCCCGTGCGGACAATGACCCCGGCAAGGGCAGCTACTGGACTATTGACCCCAACTGCGAAAAGATGTTCGACAATGGGAACTTTCGCCGGAAGCGAAAGACCAAGAAAGACCCCATGGCAACGGTTGTCAATGGCGACGACTACATGCTGTGAAATACTGTGATTGACGCTGTGATTTCAGCGATGGTGATTATGGCAAACGATAAAAATGAAAAAAAAAAAAAAAAAAATTATGTATATATATGTATCAATATATATAGTGGAGTCTGTTAGCTCGGAAAATGTGGCGAACCCTGCAAAAAGATGATGAAGCTACCAAAATTTCAGAAAAACTACTAATATGTATTATGATTAAATTTTTTTTCGTTGTGTGTTAAACGAGATCGATTATAATGATTTATCGATCATTTACTGGCGATATTTACCGAAGCGTATACTTTCCGAGATTATTGTGACGTCATTGAGCGTTTCGACCAATCATGTAGCCCCATTCGCCACGTGCGTGTAAACATGTTTCGATATCTAACATTCGTCTGTCATCCATGTTATTTGGCCGTCTATTTGCATGAATATGGTAAGTTAGACATCCCTTCAATTTTATTTGGTTTAAAATGAAATATGTGATTGAGCACGCTTTTCAATCAGTTGAATCATTAAGAAAAACCCCAAATACGGGTACATGTATTAACTCAATTATGAGTGACAGTCATGAGCTGCATGACTACGACACTCGAATATCAATCATTATGATTATCGGTATTACTGGATATGTCATTACTATTATTCAGCATGCAGCGTCTGCTCTCTGCTGTACATTCAAATAAATATTCAACAAATAAAAAGCAAAACCCATACCAATTAAAGAACAAAATAACCGAGAAACGAACGTAGTAATTATTTTTATTCAGAGTCCAATCATCATTAACAGTTTCTCATGGAATGACACTATCAAATAACACACAAAGGAATAGCAAAT
>KB297895.1:187483-204182 GCA_000328365.1 Capitella teleta | reverse complement strand
TATTGATCACGTTTACCTACACAATGTTGTGAGGAACAGCCTGATAATAATAACAGGATCTGCAAAACACAAAACTCTGAAGGCTAGTGACAAGGAAATCCCGAATATAAAGTGATGTCAAAGTGAAAATAAGAAATTATAGTGAGCCAAAGACAAACCATCTCCCATAAATAAACTGATGCAGCCGAAAATAATTCAATTTTAAAGTAAAATAAACTTCCGCTTGTAATTGAGAAATTACGAACGTAAGACAATGTTGAGTGTTTGGTGTACCGGTATACCTTCACTCTACATTTCAATCTTTCTAGTTCACCAGCAAAACTTGATTCTTCTTCTTGGTACTCTTTTCTTGCTTTTCAATATGAATGCAAAGGCTCCTCAGGCAATATTTCAGGTTGAGTTCCAAATAAACGAGTCTATAAGATTGAAAGAAAACACTTTAATTATACGTGTATTTGGAGCTTATTGGCACTTCTTAATGAGAGTTAAAGTATGTGCTAATGTAGCTGTCATAATATAGCGAGACGTCCTTGGTCTCGCCCGATTTATTTAGATCATTGGACTTCATCACGAATTCCTTAATTAATATAGAATATGAACGAGGAAACAACAAATTAAGTTCATGTGGCTGAGTCGCTGTCTGTGATTATCTGTGATATTGAACTATAGTAACAGTTTCGTGAGTAAGCGCTGAACGTGTTATTTATGTACGTAGACCATATAATATTATTCAATAAGGCCTACTCATATATAGGACTCACAGTATAATGAGTATAGGCAGTCATCCACAAGACTATTCACGGTGACTAGGTCATGAAATATACAGAAATCTAGTAATTCAGTCATGCAACGTATACAGTATGATCAACAGGTCATGACTGACTCACCAAGTCAGCGACTGTCAGTGTCACTCACTTAGAGTAACTGACAATTTGACAGTGACATTCATACTGCATTAACTGCTGTCTAATCAGTAGGGCCTATATACTCACTCAGTCACTATCATAATGATGACTATATCATATGATATATGGCTGCGTGACTGTCAAGTCTCACACTCACACTGTGACTGAGTCACTGACGCGTCGTGACAGGAAGTTCAGCTGGATAATACATGCAACGAGACCTGCGTTTGAATGACCTATACACCTGTGAAAATTATGATTCGTATCTGCACTTCATCGGTTGCCACAATCCCGAACGACAACCTTTTTCACCACTTTCACATAGCCAAGAGAGCGATAATGGGTCCGTTTCACACTCTCGTTGCTACGACGCGGAACCAGTTGGTGTGACGTCATTTGAATTCAGAACGAGGCATGTTGGCCGGGGGTATATGCGCACCAAAACCGCTTTGAGCAATCCAGTCATATTAACATCCTCGCATTGAAGAATTTAACGAAAACAATAGAACGTTATGACCATTATTGAATAAGTTAGAGGCAATCAAACATGCAAGCTTTTTTATGGTCATTGTGACCTTGACCTTTGGCTTTTGACTTACGAAATACTTTCAGACACGAATATTGTCATACTTGATAGACGTAAGAAAAATGAACGATGTAACATGGCTAGTTACGAAGTAACGGTTGACCAAAAAGTGTATACGGACACACACACACACGCGCACGCGCACGCGCACGCGAGCGAGCGAGTGAGTGAGTGAGTGAGTGAGTCAGTCAGTCAGTCAGTCAGTCAGTCAGTCAGTAAGCAATTATTACCTGGTAAACCCTGATTATCTAAATTTTGACAAAATAATGGAAGGCTTGCTGTCGTTAAAAACATGTTATTTTGTGTCCAAAACAAGACAATGTGCTACGAAAACCCCGAGAAACACATGTTGCACGTGTGCATAATGCATACAGTCTCACTGCATCTTCAGAAGTACATTGTACACAATGACCTACATTCTTAGCTATGACCTTCATTTCTGGCGATAAGGTCTTACTGTGTCTGTCTGGGAAGTGTTTGCTCTTCGTGTCTCTTTGTCGCTCTTAATCGATGCCGCACATCGACCCCATCGACCACACATCGAATTTAATTGAGAATGATGTCTTAAGCAGAGAATCCGTAATCGGTGAACGAGTACAATCATTAAAATTATTCCTTCTACAGCACTCAATTTCGGGAAACACAGCAAAAACATACAAAACAATACTTAGCGGTGTGAAAGAGGACATCAAATTGTTTTGAACTAGTAACGGATATGATAGAGGATGCATTCTAAAAGTCACATACGCCTTTTGACTGACATATCCTAGATACATCGAATCTGATAGATTTAACATCTCGCTTTGTTCTCGCGTTAGATTTCAGACTGTGGTGACTTAATTGACAAAAGTAATTCTTCTGTTGTCAACAATGGGAGCCGTCGAGTCAGTAAGTCTTTCAGTAGTTCTCATAAAAAATGTCGCACTTATCTCGTTTCAAGCTATCCTGTCTGAGCACAGAAAATTCATATTTAATTTTTCTTGAATATCATTGACAGTTGGCCAAATTTGTCAAAAAAACAGTCTCTCATCACTCATAAAAGCCCGTAGGATCGATCTAAAAAGGTTCCGAAAGGAACAGAGGTACTCTTCGATATTGCGAGTACTAGCTAGTAATTTATAGTTGAGTACATATACACCATCGAGGATGTACAGTACTGTGCTCTCACAAATGAAACTCATTGTATATTTTACTTACAATATTTAAATTATATGTCCATTGCACACCATCTCGTCTTAATTACTATGCTGTAACTTCAACAACAAACTCCAAGGGACAATTTGTAATATATATGCACAACTATGGATGACTTGGGAGCTCTAAATGATCCACAATCCATTGAAGTTTCGAATCCCTGGCATAATTATCTGATATTTCCGATTTGTGCAGGTCACAAAAGGTTATATCAATGTCTGTAATCGTTAGACGCGCACAATGTCGACAACAAAGGAATGTTGTGGATAGGGCGGCACATCATTGTTTAACACTTGTAATAAATGCATGACGGTTGACCAAAACGTCTACCGATATGACTGTGAAAGCCTCATTTAGAGTGCCAAACTTTCAGTTTGTTGGCCTCTGACATAATTACTGACATGACATTTAATATTGAATATTTTTTCTTGTGAGAAACTTCTTTTTTTGTGGGCTTATTTAACCTCTGAATCCTGAAGCAACTAAGGCTTATGTGGTCCGAGGAGGTAAGCAGGTGCCTTACTCAAAGACACAAGGTTGGTGGCTGGCTTCGAACCCCCAGTGGCCAGCGCTAAGCCCTTCCGAGGCGAGCAAGCTAACCACTCGGCCACCACTTCTCCTGTTTAAATGGCTTTATCTGCATCATCTCCGGGCGATTTTATGCCGTTTGGGGTTTTCGATAGCGATCATCCATATGAGACCTGTTTGAAAGCCCCTGCTCACCGACAAACACCGGGATGCTCGCCTCAACTGGGCCAGAATCCACCTCCAAATGGAGAATGCCCAATGGAAGAATGTTGCATTCAGCGATGAGGCCCGTTTTGAGTTATACGTGCAAAATAGCTGGAACCGTGTGCGTTGGCGCAAACATGAATTGTATTCTGAGACGTGTGTCCAGCCCGGGGTTCAATCTGGCGGTAGTGGACCAACGATTTGGCAGTTTTCCATAACCGTACAAAATCTGCAATCGTTTTTCTGGCGGGCACCGTGAGCTAAGTGAGCTACAGGAGGATCATAGAAGAAAAAAATTCTTCCATTTACTTGGGAAACCTTTTGTGAGAATTTTTCGCTTCAAGATGACAACGCCCCGTGCCATAAAGCCGAGAAAATCCAGAAATTTCTCGATCTTGAAGATGTGAATCGTCTCCCATGGCGGCTTACAGTCCAGATACAGTCCCTTCGATACCTTGTGGGTGAAACTTTCCACGCGATTGAACAGCAGGGAGGTCCAGCCAACAGACTTGGATGAGTTGCGTCAATGTCTGACGGAAGAGTGGGATGCTATCCATGTGGAAACTGTTCACTCGATAGGATGCCTTGAATAAAGAATGCCTTGTACAACTTTCGTGGTGGTCAAAACCGCTGGTAAACATGCCAAAAGCATAGGCTATGCAATGCTGAACAAACTTCCTCGTTTAAATTGTTTCCCACTCTGATCAGTGGGCTGGGATGTGAATTACCGCAGATATAAAAACCACAAAATACTCTCAGTTTAGGGTCTCTATACAATTGTGCTAATAAATCCTCATATAATCAAACCACAGTAATTTGGGGAAACCGAAATGCGGAAAAATGGTTTTGGTATCATTTAAAACAAATCTGACACAAATCCATTCTCAATTAAAGAAGTTTTCGGGCTGATTGAAATCATAAGTTTCTCAAGATCAAATAAAAATTCATATTAAATGTCAAGTCCGCATTCTCTGCATCTGATTTCAACTGGTTGCAATGCTTGCATATTGGCTTTTCCTGCGGTGAAAATGAAATGAATTCTATAGAAAACAAATACAGTTAACAAGAAAATTGCGCAAGGGAGGTGTATTCAAAATACCGGCCCATTTTCGTCATTCGATTTATATATAAAAAGCCACGCAGCCATTTATAAATTTTATAATAATAATATAATGAATACTTTATTTATAAAGCGCAAGTTTTCAATTCGAGAATCGTTCGAGGCGCTGACATTTGAAATACAGTAAAAACCTCGATGTGTCAAACATCCGTCCCTCGAATGGTGTAAATTTGTTGAGTTTACAAAAAAGTACGAGACAGACCGTCTTTTTGGATAACGTGGCGCCTTTATAATATATTATTTTAATGCGGGATTTTTAGCGTTTCCATGAATTCTCGTGGGTTTAGACGCCAAGACTCAGCTAACAGCTGATGATTAGGCTGAAAAATTGCCAAATAAATGAGATGTGAAAAACTACCAAGATATTAATCATAAATAATTTTGTTGTCTGTTTGAGGTTCTTATTTATTATGTCTGCATTGATTAAACGTAAACTTGACGTTTAATCAATGCAGACATAATAAATTTACAATACAATTTACACTTGACGGTCAAGTGTAAGTTGTTTGATGATCTCCATGCACCGAAAGTTGTGTGATCAATGAGAAACAAAGCTGACAATCATGGCATCAATATAGTTGGCAAGGCATCACTCTGAGGTTGTGTTGGAACTTGTCTTGAAGGGAGACGTCTGGATTCATTGTCCAAATCCGAGGATGAAATTTGTGTGCAGCATCTCACTGGTGTTCGTCTTATCTTATTCCGGTGAGTATGATACGACTGCCAATGGGCAGACTGGTCTCTAGTTCAAAGGATATTTAGATTAATTATTATGTAAGCGCGAATATTAATCCACTAACATAGAGAGTACTGGTGCTGGACTAAATTGATGTTCCTTCTGGTAATTAAATATTATAAACTAGACAATATTAGTGAATTTTACTATATTATTTATAAAATAATAATAATAATAATAATAATAATAATAATAATAATAATAATAATAATAATAATAATAATAATAATAATAATAATAATAATAATAATAATAATAATAATAATAATAATAATAATAATAACAATTTTCTGAAATTTGGCTTGAATATATAGGTCATCTTTCCGGGTGAAAATAAAAAGCAAAAAATTTCCCAAAAGGTCACATAATCACCTCTGGCGCCAATTTGAGTGAAATAGGGTTGGCATTTCGTCAAATGTGGCAGACTCCTCATTTACTCGCTAATTCAAGATCGATTTTAAACTATTGATAATCGATGAGTATTTTCATTATTTTTCTCATAGGCAATTCTCAATAGAAAAGAAAATTTGTAATATGATGAAATCATTATACATGTAGAATGGTAGAATTAAACCCAGAAGAGAGTACTGGTGCTGGACTAAATTGATGTTACTTCTGGTAATTAAATATTAAAAATTAGACAATATTAGTGAATTCTACAATATAATTTGTAAAATACATGTTTTATGTTAATTAATAATAATAATAATAATAATAATAATAATAATAATAATAATAATAATAATAATAATAATAATAATAATAATAATAATAATAATAATAATAATTTATTCATATACACATACAAAATACATTAGAAACATAAGGGAAAGGAAAATAACAATGAAAATTCGATCAATATACAAACTAATCACTATATAAACTACGACATATAAAGCGAGCTTAATTAAAGATCTCTGTTCATTTCAGAACCTATTTAAATCGAGTTTGTGGGCTTTTGTGAGTGACGAGAGACCATTTTAGAAAACAATTGTCCAACCAGAGACATAGATAAACCATTATATTAATTGTAATTTTGGCCTCGCGGATGGATTAGGTCTTCCGGATGCGTTAGATTGTTTAGTTATTTGCAACAGAAAGTTTCACATGTTATCCAGCTGGGTTAGATTGTTGAGTCAAGGAAATAGTTACGAAATATCGCGAGATATCCCGAGTTATTCACTCAACTCTCACACTCAAGTCTCGTGAAATTAAAGAGCTATTCATAATATCTCTAGCAACTATGCATCTAAATGTTTTTATTATTCTTAGTCATTTATGGAAATGTTGTTTTCAGGCAGTTTCTAAAGTCTCATGAAATTAAAGAGCTATTCACATATCCAGCAACTATGCATCTAAATGTGTTTTATTAATCTGGGTCATTTATTGAAATGTTGTTTTCAGACAGTTTCTAAATACTTATTGAGCAGTGCATGCGTTACAAATCGTTTCAACATTGATTATGAGTGTGACAATCATTAGAGTGACACAGCAGGGCATCAACAGAATTTTAACAATATCTAAAGCTTCGAGTAAGACCTGAATATACAGAGTGGGCCAAAAGTAGTCTATCTACTCCATGTTAAAAACACAAATTTAAAATTTGCTAAAATATATCCATAATTCTCAAAAATTAAATACCTGATATGGATTGACTACATTATTATAAACACATTTAGGCAAAGAAATCGAGTAAAACGTTAACTTTGAATGAGGGAGGAACATTTAAATACATGTACGAATATAATAGTAAGTGATTGCTATGAGCTTCTGTGTGCGCAAAATCGGGTGGGCTTCACAGCCAGCATAGTGGAATGTCATCGGTTGCGTGACACTGCAGTACACATTATCTGCTTTGTTTTGATTTTAGGAGATAAACATTAGTGCCACAATCTTAACAACAGCACTCACAAACAATAAAATAGTTCGTTCATTTTTTAATAGTAACTCATGAAGAAGAGTATTGGATGCATGAAGATAATTAACAATGCGTACGATTTAAACGACCGGGGGCAGAAACTATTCCCCGCGCGTTTTTCTGCCGCTAGCCGCTCGCTGCGCAGCATGATACTTTTCCGCGAAAAACGTTCATTTTAGTGAGTATTTTACGTCGCATTTGTTTTATCTTTTTCGTTGTTGTTATATCTTGAGTAAGTCGTTACATTACGCGATATGCTACGTACCAGAATAACGACAGAAGAAAGCATTTTGATTGTAACGACATATTCTCGAACAAAAAGTGCTGAAAAAGCCAGAGCTGCTTAGCGACATCCTTGCCAAAACCTCCACCATCCCGGCAGTCAATTTACAATGTTCGAATCATTTCCATTATCTTGCACCGTAAGGCCTACTCAACCATCATGAGAGCGATGCCTTATTTTGGCATTAGGATGATGCTCATCCATGGTCTGGGGGTGAAAGGGAAAATATTAAGAAAATTGCCGAATGTTGAGTTCACGCTTTTGATTGAGATAACTCGGCATGAATGTCGACAAAATTGGATTGGAAATGAAAGGAATAGTAGCATGAAATATTAAACTATCCATACAAGGTATATATTTCTCTGAGATTTACGTGCTTTTTACACTTTGACATGTTGTGCAACACTTTCTCGGAAAAGTGCACTGCCATTGAAAAACATTGAAATCTTTAACATGGAGTAGACTACTTTTGGCCCACTCTGTATATGCGCGTAGGTCATCATCACGTACTAGCTAACCTTCAACTATATAGGTTTCTTTGATGCTGTGGTATAGCACGACCAGGAACGAAAGTATAAAACCGTTTTAAAGAAGGCAAAATGCAAAGTCATAACGGAACAAACCAACCGGCTACTAGCATAACGTTCTTACATATAGCAACACAACACTTTCTCCTCTCTAATCAGAGACTAGGGAAACACAAAGTCACGAAAACGTTCAGGAGCACGACGATCTCTTGCTGGATTACGGCGGGGCTCCGGAACGGTGTCAGCAACAGGCCGAGCCATAGGCATACCAACAGGCAGCTGTAAGACAGGAGGAGGGCCCGCACAGCAGCAGGCGAAGTCGGCAGTTCTGGTGCCGACACAGGTGCAGTCGAAAGAGGGCGCAGTTGATCTTCATGTCTTTTCAATACTTGGACACAATTCCGTCAGACCATTTAGGTGAATGGGAACCTCTCAGGTTGTGGTCCAGAGTTTTTCCTTGGAGATCCACAAAAGGCTGAAGAAGACTGAACCTGGTCCTCAATCTGCGCTTCATCAGGATGTCGCACGGAGCTTCCCCCGTCGTAGTATGGGGCGTCACTCTGTGTGCGAAGAGCACTTGTTGCACGTTGTCTTCGAACGGGATATTTTGATGGTTCTTTTTCAGTTGCTGTTTCAAATATCCCACGTAACGCTCAGCCAAACCATTAGTCGCAGGATGGCCAGGCGCCGTCGTTGTGTGACGGATTCCATTCATCTTGAGGTAGCTCTAGAACTGTTCGATCGTGAACTGGGTACCGTTGTCCGATAATATGTGTTCTGGCAGTCCATGGGTAGCAAAAATTCTTCTCAAGCAGGAGATCGTTGTGGCTGATGTGGCAGTATTCACCACACAGGCCTCAAGCCACTTCGAGTGGGCATCGTTGACCACCAGGAACATTCTTCCCCTAAAAGACCCGCCATAATCGATATGGAGTCGCCTCCATGGCCCAGCAGGCCAGTCCCACATAGCTGGCTCTGCTTTCCGGGGAAATGGGGCATGCTCACGACACTGAGCACAAGACCCAGCCATGGCCTCTATAGCTGTATCCATGTTCGGCCAATAAAAGTAGTTCCTTGCAATGGCCTTCATTTTGCTAACGCCCAAATGATCTTCATGCTTTTCTCCAAGACGGCTCCAATGCCCACAGGAGATGCATCGCAGGTAAGTACAATCTCCGATTTCTGGTCATAGTGAGCTAGGATTGGCTCACTAGCAATATGGTTCTTCACAGTTTCCAGAGCTTTGTCATGTGCATCAGTCCAGATCCACTTGGAGTCATTCTTCACCAGCTTGTACAACGGATTCATGACATCTGCCATGTTGGGAATGAATCTGGCATAGTAATTCACCAACCCAATGACAGAACGTAATTCAACAACACTGTGAGGCTTCGATTTCTGGTCATAGTGAGTTAGGATTGACTCACTGGCAATAAGGTTCTTCACAGTTTCCAGAGCTCTGTCATGTGCATCAGTCCAGATCCACTTAGAATCATTCTTCAGCAGCTTGTACAACGGACTCATGACATCTGCCATGTTGGGAATGAATCTGGCATAGTAATTCACCAACCCAATGACAGAACGTAATTCAGCAACACTGTGAGGCTTTGGAGCTTCTTCAATAGCCCGAATTTTGTCCTGAGTAGGTCGTAGTCCTTCAGCAGTCAGTCTGTACCCAAGGTACTGCAGATCATCAACGAGTAGGGCGCATTTTTCCTTTTGAAGACGCAGACCATTCTCCCCCAGAATCGAAAACACTTTCCGGAGATTCTGTTCATGCTCTCCCAAAGTTCTGCCGGTAATGACGATTTCGTCCAAGAAAGCAAAGACACCACTCATGTCTCTGAGAATATTCTCCATGCATCTCTGGAATATTCCGACAGCAGGACTGACACCAAAAGGAAGTCTCAGGTAGACGTAGAGACCATTCGTAGTGTTGATGGTTGTGAACTTCCGTGATTCTTCATCAAGCTCTAGCTGGTGGTAAGCCTGTGAAAGGTCAAGCTTGGAGAAGTACTTGCAGCCAGCTAGGTTAGCTAGAATGTCATCGATGAGAGGTAAAGGATACGGGTCTGTGTATATGGCTTTGTTGACTTGCTTGTAATCCCCGCAAATTCGAATTTTGCCACTGGACTTGACAACTGGCACAATGGGTGATGCCTAATCAGAATAAGATACTTTCTGAATGAATCCTTGGTTTTTCCAAATTTCCCAGTTCTTCTCTCACTCTGTCCTTTAAGGCAAATGGAACAGGTCTTGCCTTCTGAAACACTCGTGTAGCAGTGTAGCATCCCCTTTTGCCTTTAAGGGATTGGGAACTAAATTTTAAGTGATGTTCTATTGACTCATAGCACCAATTGATAGCATTCCGTGCCAAAACCACCATGCCTGGATGCAAGCGTAAGAAAATAATGCATTCCGAATATCGGGGTTAGCATTGCGCCTATGAGAGAATGGCTTCCATTGCAAAGTATAGGAGGCAAACGTCAGCTGAGGGCTTGCCGTGATTGGTCCCGTTGCCCTCGTGAAGCTATCGATTTCAGCCAATCAGAGCAGAGCATCTTCGCCATAAAAGGACATCTTTGTTGTTTACGAAACGAAAGCGTCAGTATTGCGCATGCGTGGTGCACTCTGGCTGACCTTTTTACTGTTTCAGGATGAGAAACCATGGTAGGTGTCCTAGAAAATCGCTTGTTAAAATTAGAAAAATACCGAAAACTATTTTTTTCGCGCCCGACTGGTGGCAAAATGATTATTCTATCTATTTCCGAAAAGAAAATAAAAAAATATCCAGGGATTTAGTCGCAGGACACGCTGATATGACGAGGCCCATTGTAAAAGATGGGCAACTCGGTGTTTCATCACAGCTGCTGACGTCATGCCTAATTAGCAATATATCTCCCGCGAAATCGTTAGCGATAATATTCCTTGTGTGGGCCAGGCATAGGAATCATTTTTGGTGCATCAAATAACGACTCGAAGTCCATTTTTAACCAGTTCTCCCTCCATTTAAGCACGGCCTTGAATCCATTCATCTTGCCTTTCTCTGACACATCAAAGAGCAGCTTGAATTCCGAAGTCACATGACTCACATCTGGCATCTGCATAGCCAGAATCTGGAACTTGAATTACTTGATATCCAAGGCAGCAATCCAATCTCTGCCCAGTAATGGAGGTCCGTTTCCTTCCACAACGTGTAACAGCAATGGATCCTTGGATACTTGGACTGAAATGTTTCCAACCACTTTGATCTTCTCTCCTGTATAAGTCGAGATCTTCAATTCTGATTTTTCCAAACAGCGTTTTGGAAATCTCGCAGCAAATTGAGAATTTGGCATAACTGTCACACTGGCCCCGGTATCGACAAGGAACTTTATCGATTCCCCATTGAGTGTTAGCACAATGTGCCACGCGTTCGTGCCACCTCCGGTATCGATGTGACCCAATAAAGGATCATACACTTCCTCTTCTGTGTAGTTGATCGACTTCTTCGAGAGGCACATTTTCTGTAGATGACCTACTTTTTTACAATGGGAACATTGAACATTTTTGAAGTTGCACTTGTTCGCAAGATGTTCCTTGCTACCGCAGCGGTACCAACTCCTGCGGCTGCCAGTATTGTAATTTGTGGCTTCTTGTTTAGGCTTAGACTTCATTGGTTTAGCCTTTGGCTTTGTAGCACTTTCGAAGTTTACTTCAGGTCCAGTGGGATGACTAAAGACGTTTGGCGTCAGTTCCTCAGCATCTCTGTTTGCCATCTCAGCCGCCTGAGAAATCTTTACAGCTTTTGTCAACACTAGATCTTTTTCTGTGAGAAGACGCTTCTGGATCTGGACATTGGCAATCCCACAGACCAATCGGTCTCGAAACATATCGTTGAGTTAATTACCATATTTGCAGTCCTGTGCTAGTCTTCTAAGATCTGCAAAAAGTCTGACACAGACTCTCCTTTTTCCGGTTTCTTGAAATAAAGTGGAAACGTCTCATGCATACTGAGGGCTTTGGGGCGAAATGGTCAACGAGAAGTTTGCAAAGCGCAGCAAATTTCTTTGTAACAGGCTTGTCAGGAGCTGTCAGGCCACGAATAATTTTGTATGTAGCAGGCCCAATGTACGCCAACAAGGTTGAAACCCTCTTGTTGTCCTCTGTAGAGTTCGCATCAAAGTAACATTGCACCATTTCGAGGTATTCCTCAATGTCTTCGCTGTGAACATACAGCGACAAGCAAGTAGCAGCAGCAGCCATGTGGCTTTGTTGATGTTTTTGTTTACACCGGATATAGCCACGCAAGAAATGACGCACAGTACACGCACACCGATACACATGCACTTCCGGTGTGATTCAGTACTTTGATTAAACGGCTCTTCGACAAATTTCCACTCCGTAACTGTCGATGAAGACTGGTCCCCGCAATGCTCCAAGTACTTATGTAGAACCTTGCCACGTATGGTTCGGATTCTCCTTATATATAATCAGAAAAATCCCATCCTCGTCGCCACTTGTGGTATAGCACGACCAGGAACGGAAGTATAAAACCGTTTTAAAGAAGGCAAAATGCAAAGTCATAACGGAACAAACCAACCGGCTACTAGCATAACGTTCTTACATATAGCAACACAACAGATGTATACGGACTCGAGTCTGTGCCCGTGTTTATGCAGCTCACCTTAAGGTCGAGTCTCATGGTAAGAGGTGAATGGTCTGATAGATTATCACCATCATGGACGGAAAATAGGTCCACAATTCCTTCTTAAAGATGATCAGACACGATAACATGATCGCTAGTTGAAAAAGACTCCAAATGTGCATTTTCAAATATACAGAGTGGGTCAAAAGTAATCTATCTACTCCATGTTAAAGATCTCAGTGCTTTTCAATGGCGCTACGAATTTCTGAGAAAGTGTTACAAAACAGATTGCAGTGTAAAAACCACGCTAAGATAGCAGAAATAAATACTCGCTATGGTTAGTTTAACATGTTATGCTGTTATCCCTATCAGTTCTATTTAAATTTCATCAACATTCAATTTGATGCCGATTTATCTCAACTAATAGAGTGCACTCAACATTCCTCGATATTTCTACTTTTGGTGGCAAACAGGGCCCCGGACCATGGATAAGCTTCATTGAACGCATAATTAAGGCAACGCTCTTGTACTATTGTTTTGTTTGAGAGTGCTATTGTTGTGACAGTAGCATTAATGAAACTCCTAGAATCAAAACAAAGTAGAGTTCGTATTGAAGCGCTATACAAGAGATTACATTCATTAATGCTCGTTCAGGGGCTTACCTGATTTTTCTCTTTTCGTGATCACTCACCACTCGCATTTAAATGGTCCTCCCTAAATCAAATTGACTTTTTACGTGATTTATTTGCAAAAATAGACGCAGAATAACATAGTCAATCTATGCCAGGTAGTTATTTTTGGAATAATTGATACATTTTAGCAAGTTTTAGAGTTTTTTTTTTTTTTTTTTTTTTTTTTTTTTTAACATGGAGTACGTATAGATAGACTACTTTTGGCCCACTTTGTATATTACCGCAAAGTGGGAATTAACAACTGTATTAAACAACGGGAGCATTTTCATGATTAATAGATCTTGTTCAACTCTTGCTCACAACAAAACTCACCAGCAATCGAGAGTTGGGGGAGTTTACCCGTCCAAGATCTGTGTTAAAATCACTTCCATGCAAGAATAACATGATCCGCTGAGCTTGATTCAATTAAAGCTGTAATATCTATGAGCACATCCTCAAAAGATTGACCTGTTGGATCCCGATATGCGCCATCGCAGGGCATACTATATACAGTACAAAACAAGAACATGACATTTGAAATTGACAAGGTACCTTCTACAATACGCTTAATGCGAGTGTCATTTGCATTGACATTACATTCAATGTTATAAATTTATAATTCCACAAAATCGGTTCTACCTATTATGTTAGGAATATGAATATTGTAAAATCATTAAAATAGTGACATTATTATCCTCATTCATGCATAAATATATTATGGACATACAGCCTATATTTTGTCACTCAAAAAGTTACCAGAGACAGCCATGTATAGTTATAATAAAACAAACTAATTTAGCATGTAGGCAAAATTGTAAGGCAGCAATAGATGCCCCAAGTGTATGTCTTTTCCACATAACAGCGAAATTTATCATATGTTGTAAAATAACCATAAATAATTATTATAATTGACTGCGTGGCCTTTTGATCGAATTATCAAAACAGGCGTAATTTATCAGGTAATATCCTGCGCAACTCCAGTGTTGACTCAATGTAAGGCGGTGAGAATTCCCTTTAATTTTTAATTAAATTTAATTTTCATCATAGCAAAGCCAATAAACAAGCAATATACTCTTATTGAAATCAAGGATCAGATGTTGAGGGAAAGTGTTATGAGAGACCAAGAAATAGAACTTTCACCACACGAAATGAGACTTTGATGGTGATATTGGTAGACGTGAACTCAATCAAAAACTGTTAGTGCCGAGGAAATAATAAAGCTTCTTGTGATATTGTAAATAGTTGTTATATTTAGCCTCCAAATTTCACGTCTCTAGTATTGCGCGTTCTATGTTAGACCGAGAAGTTTTCGAACGACTCTCGTATATTATGCTTTGATTAAACAGATCTGTGATATCGTAGCAACATAATAATATCTATTGACTGGTGCATTACTGATTGCTTCCCCAAATTTTCAATACTTCAATTGATATTTTGGAGAGTATGAAATCGCCACTTTTTTTAAATAATCTGAGGCAAAAACTTGTACGCCAGTTCTGGCGTATAGGTCTTGGCCCTAAATTGGGAGTTCCGAACATGCCACTGTCTTTGTCGTTGTTTTTTATTAAAATGGACCAAGGATTTAATTATGTGGATTACCAGTAACATAATAATTTGAAAGTTGTAACTTGTGTGTTTCCCCCTTTCTGTCAAATTTCATATTTCCAGTACTGTCAGGCCGCGATCTTTCCAATCACTCCTCGTAAACTCGAGATATATTAAGCTAATGATTTATAGTGATAATTTATAGATAGGATTCAGTACACAAGTGGACGCAGCCCACGATCAGAACAGAGATACTCTATAGAGTATCTCTGATCAGAATGCAAACATTAATCATTTGTAATCGCTAAGTATATACTATATAATTATTTGGATTTCTTCCTGCAGGTGATTGTCTGTTGTGTTCAATGGAAGACCTTGTCACTGGATATTGTATTTACGGTAATAACATCGAAGAGGATTATACAGGAACTACAGAGGCCTGCATGACGTTGTGCTTGACCAATCCTCTTTGCAATTCTATTGATTACAATACAATATCTCATTACTGCTATCAGAACGATGTAACTAAATCAGAAGCTGGTTTAACCGTGAAGGACTCTACAATGCACTACACCAAAGTCTGTATTGGTGAGGATTGTTCACCAATGTAATGTTTGAATATCATTTCAACAAATTCAATTTGCAGAGACTACAACTCGCGAGAGCACAACTGTACAATTTACAACATTTGCCGAGACTTCACTTGTCAAAAGTACTTTAGTAGAAACTACACGTGCAGAAAGTATTTTAGTAGAAACTACGTCAGTACAAAGTACTGAAGCAGAAACTACACTTGCAGAAAGTACTCAAGCAGAAACTACACTTGCACAAAGTACCCAAGCAGAAACTACATTTGCATCAAGTACTCAAGCAGAAACTACACTTGCACAAAGTACCCAAGCAGAAACTACACTTGCACCAAGTACACAAGCAGAAACTACATTTGCATCAAGTACTCAAGCAGAAACTACACTTGTACAAAGTACTCCACCAGAAACTTCACATGCAAAAAGTACTTTAATAGAAACTACGCCTGCATCAAGTACTTTAGCAGAAACTACACATGCAGATACTGCACTTATCGGAAGTACTGCAACAAATGCTGCGATTACAGAAACTATTTATTCGGCTGTCCGAACCACATATTCCGATGTTAAGAGTTCTTCTCGGCCTCTGACCTCCACCGTTGCTTCTCAAGGCCAAATGCTGATGTGGGAGGTTTGGACGGCTTGGACGACTTGCTACTTTAATCGCCGATTTGAACGATTGAGATTCAAGTTGTGCGCTCTTTCAAAAGTAGATGCTATTGACTCTCAATGTAAACAGAACTTGCATGCAAATTTGACCAAACAGCAAATTGTTCTACGTGAGTATGTAATTCCATGCCAATGATCAGAATTAGAAATGTGGTTTGCCAGAATATGCAACTGAATATGAGGAATGTGAGCCAGATGTGGATGGAATCTGGAGCGACTGGACGTCCTGGTCATCGTGCTCTGCGTCCTGTGATGCAGGAACCAAATTCAGAGTGAGGACATGTTTTGGCCAGTCGGGAAATGGGCTTAAATGTCCTGGAAATGGCATTCAGAATGACTTCTGTGTTGATGCTGCTTGTCCAAAAGGTCAGGGGTCATCTAAGATCTTTAAACAGATTACATTAAAGGGAGGGAGAACTGGTTAAAAATTGACTTTGAGTCGTTATTTGATGCACCAAAAATGATTCGTATGCCTGGCCCACACAAGGAATATCATCGCTAACGATTTCGCGGGCGATATATTGCTAACTAGGCGTGACGTCAGCAGCTGTGATGAAACACCGAGTTCCCCATCTGTTACAATGGACCTCGTCATATCA